>CAXAMN010005669.1:1343537-1384667 GCA_963970005.1 Durusdinium trenchii
AAGAAGGCGTATACCAACACATGAAAGAACAATGCCGCATGCCATTTTGTTGAGTGTTTTTTGATTCATGCCGGCGACAGCAGCAGGAGGAGGAGAAAGAGGAGGAGAAGGAGGAGGAGGAGGAAAAAAGAGCAAGTGCGGGTATGTAAGGCTTGGTAGTAACTCAGTTTACTTTGTTTATAATAATAAGCCTTACAAAAGTTGATATTTTTGTCGAAAATATACTCTTCTTTGAAATGAGAGGCTATTGTGTTGTTCTATAAAATGTCCTAGCGCAGTCCCCGGCCGTACAGTATTTCAAGAACGCAGCGCTTTTGACGCCAAAGATGCAATGGCCAAAAGCATCTCTTTTTTGACATGTTCAACCAAACCCATCCTTGGCACAATCGCAAACATTCAGGGGTGACTAACTACGCCGTAGCCTTCTTCGTTTGAGGTGGGAAACCAAACCCCCCAAAAAGAGGTGAGCAACTACTAGGTTATCCACTAAGAGAATAGGTCCAGCTCGACCCCTTTAGGTGAATCATGGAAATTCCCGTGTTGAATGGGTTTCGAGGGATCAACCATAGTCACTTGTCAGCTAGAACAGAACGATTTCCGCGCAAAATACATCCAATCCGCCCCACGTGGTTGGAAAACAATTCCTTTGCTCAGGTGGGAATTTATGATCCTCCACGGCCACTGGTGCCCAAAGTGATTTGGTCCTATTGGGAGAACGTGCACCAGGCCGGGTGTTTTTGGATCTTTGTCGGAAGAGGAGACATAGGTGTGTCTTAACACATGTACAAATGGTAATTTAACGCATGCATCGGGTCTATCCCATCAGTAACATTGGATGATGACGGTTAGCAGTTAGCAGGCCGACATCTTTATGCTAGTGATGTTCTTGTATATCGACTGTTACAGGTAGTACAGGTAGTGGGATAGACCCCATAACGCGTGCAACTATTTAATAGGGTCTGTCCCAGTACCTGTAACAGTTGGTCGACAACTAGATATCGTTGAACAAGGCCTTCAACCTGACCATCATCATTTGGGCCCTGGTATATACCCGAACTATTCCAGTCCCAAGGGTTTTGTTCTGGGTTGATACTATTCCAGCCATCGAGCTCGCAACACGCTTAAGCACGTCTCACACAAATCTCGACAGCATGCTGGGACGGGTCATACAGGTCGACGTCAAACTCATGAAATACTGGAGCTGATCATACACAAACAATATCAAGAGATAGAAGACCAGGTTTTACTAAGTCAGACTGGACCTGCCGGGTGTAACAATCGGTAAACAAGACAAGAACATCACTATTCTGGGGCTTGCAACTGAACCATCATCATGCACCGTCACGTGGTATTAGGATAGATTTGGATGTTCTGTACATGCCCACATACCTGGACCTGAACAAGGGGTGCATGTCCTGGCTGGCAATCTGGAATAGTAGTGGGCTGACCCCGACAGGAAGGTGTGCTGGAAGGTGCGCAAGAACCATTAGTTTTGCAAGAAATTCTTTCCAGGCCAATGACTGCCATCCAGCCAGACCGTTCGAGGGAGTGAAAACACATCCACTTCCCCAAGTGGATCGGTGCATCACTTTCTCCACCGTCCAAAGGTCTAGGGCATGGGGTGAAGGCATCCGCTTCAAAGGACGCAGGAAGATCTGCTGACATGAGCGGTTTTGGGTGCTTAAGCGAAGGTGAAGGGAGATGAAGGGAGCACTTACACTCGCCATTTGCTGGACTGGCTCGCAGCTGGAGTTGCTCTCAGGAACACCGGGAAAGAAGAACAACATGATGGGAAGTGGATGGGGGAAGTGGAGAAACGCATGGGAAGTGGATGGCCCCGAGTACGACACGCATGACCAACAGCGTTCTGGAATGGTATTCGTGAACTCCGAACGGACTGACTCTGGCACCCACCCCTGGCCCACCTTCTCAGGAGGCAGTTGGAGCCCTATATAGGGATGCGTCAGAGCGTCGAACACATCTCCGATCGGGTATGGAGGGTATATGTGGACCCCTAGTGTGGATCCCTATATTTAGGGTATGGAGGCCTGATAGATTTCAGAGAGCACAGGAGCGGCTAGCTATTTGCCATTGTGACATGTTGTGAAGAGATGTTTGAGTTTTTGAACCTTGAAAGAGTCTGCCTAGAGACTCGTCCCGGTGAAACCATGGGCCCTGAATTGTTCATGAAGCTTCGCAAACGTCAGGTTTCACCCACCAAACACCGCTCCACCCGAAACAGAAGCTGCTTCCAACGGGGATGGCCGGGACGGGGCAGCAGCGCATGTTCTTTTTTCTATATGGCTCACGGCTCACTTCCCCCCGAGAAACATCGGGAGACTTGTCCCGGCCGGCCAAAGCAGGGAGGACGCAAGTAGGACAAGGCTCCGTAGGAGAACCCATCCAAGCAATTCAGAAGGTCCATCTACCCAAAAGGACTCTAGGGCTCCAACCATATGCTCACAAGGTGGTTAGACCCCCCCCACCCCAACCACCTTCTCAGGAGCTAGTTGGAGCCCTAGGGAGACAAAGAAGTGGATCACCTGCCCAACTGTTTTTTCTTTGGGGGTTTGCTTACACATGGTTACACCTACACCAATCAAAAACGAACAGGTGCAGAGTCTCGGTGCAGCTGGAAAGTTCGGTGACAGGGCTCGGGTTGTCAAGGTGGTCTCCCATCCGGATGCCCGCCGGAGTCCAGTGATTTGGTGAGCAGGCTGAGCGGGGTATATGCCCTATATGCCCTACCGACAGGTCGGGTGATATACATGGTGGTTGAGGACCCATACCCAGATGGTGAATGCTATAGACGCCATATGAGCAAGTTCTGGATCCACGAAGCTCCGTGAGCAGCGCCTATAATGCTTTAAGACTTGCACGTTTGTCGCGCCCACAAGCTCCTTTTCAGGGCATGTAGGACCGGAGAACGTGGGGCAGAACCCACTTGAAACTGCAGCGCTGTTCTCCGAGCCACCCTGCCAATGTTCGCAGAGCTTCCTGCTCGGCTTCTTTTGCTTTTGAGCATCAGCGGGGCAGCCAAAGCAAAACACCTCAATGTATTCGAAATCACTTCACCTGTAATGCAGCTGCTACGATGCAATGCATCGGGCGCTTTGACGCAAATATGTGGTAAAGATGCCCAAGGTCCAACTATACATCAAAGACATTGTTGGATGTACAAGTGACTCCCACCATGCAGCTCCAGTTGATTCTTTTTCAAGCCTTTCTACCCCGCCGTTACGCTCCGGATCACACCGGCCATGAGGGCGCTGTTTCTTCTTTAGCGGCTTTTGGGGACGCGCGCGAAAGCCAACTGCAGCGACTGTATCCAAAACGCAGTTGTTGACGAACGAGCCAAAAAACACTGAGTTCATGTGCATGTGCCGCTGAACTTCCCACGCGGAACGATAGGTATTGGTCCGCTGTTTTTTTTCAGGGATGTTACTCACGTGTCGCGTTTGTGTCTAGTTTTCTTGTTGCGTGCCAAACATTTCCAGACGATCACACAGTTTAAAGTTTGTTTGGTAACCCTTGTGGACTGGCTGCATTTGCAAGAAAATCTTTGAAGTTGCTTGGGCTTGCTACAATGACAATATCATCAAATGACAATATTATGAAAAACAAAGTAAGCAACGTAACAATGTGGTCGCAAGATGGTGGTAGGACACCAAGCCCATCCAATGCAGCCGCCAGGTGGATGCGAATCTGACGCAACAGGCCATCATGCACGCATTCCTAGAACTTTGCCAAAAATCATGGAGGACTATGTTGGGTGTCGCATGTGCCGCCTTGGATTGCCGGAGGAGACATGCATTGCATTTTGTTTCGACTGACATGCATTACACCATGATATTTGTGTTCAATGGGTTTGCCAACAATTTTCACACACCTGCAAACTGCAGTGTCTCCCAAAAATGTTTAAACATGCGCAACCAAAATTGTTGAAACATGTTGAAACCCATTGAACCAATTATTCATACCAAGATTCATGAAACTGCGTGCGGCCAATCTGTTTCCATCATGTTCTATCAATTTATATACTATTTTTTGGGGCCAAAAACAGCCAGACAGCAAAACCAGCACCAACCTCGTTCAATTTTGGCAGCGGCATAGCATAGGTCTTATTTAGTTTTCGTTGGAGATCGGTTGGATCCGCTTTCGAAGTGCCATATAGTTTTCGGTTCAAAGTCCCATACTTTTCATATGTCATTCATGGTTTGCCCAACATTTGCCCAACAACGTCTTTCTTCTCCCTCTTCCGTGTGTTTGGGTGTGTTTTCATTGTTCCGCCTGGCCTTCTCTTTGGGGCGGGAGACATGCTGCGAGGACCTTGAATCCGGGTTGGGAGATCCGAGTCTTGGACCAGGACCCGAGCGCGCTCGTTGGGGGCTCGATGGAGCTCGCACTGCTCACGCGAGCGAGCGGACCGGGCGGGTTGGAACACCGGGACGGATGGGCGTTTGACCGAACGGAACTTGGGGACCAAAATCGTGGGTGAGGTGTTTGGATTGTTTGGTTGATGTGGTGTGTCATTTGTATCAGGAGATGTCATATCAGTACTGCATGAAAAAGCAACATATGAGATTGGGATGATCTTTTTCGGAACGGTTTGTCAGAACAGATTCCCTTGGAGTCGTCACCATGTGTCCAAAAAGAGATGTGGACACAGGTGGACACATGACTTAAGTATCAATGGCATGTGTCAGCTTGGCGATGCGCAAGTAGCTGTATCCAAGAAATATCCTTCTTCCCAGACGCTCCTGGACCCTCATATGCAGGGGTCGGACCCTCATATGGAGGGGTCCGGACCCTCAAATCCCTATGGTTTTGAGGGCCCTGTCGGCCTGTTTGGAGTGTCTGGGTTCATCCAAATTGGGGTCTTCCCTTCAGCATTCGCATCATTTCGGATCAACCACCTCACCACCGAGCCCGCCCGCCCGGACCGGAAGGGAGACGAGACTTCGCGTGTCGACACGTCGTCACGTCGGTGAGAGACGACGTGAGACGACGAGGTCGCGGACCTGAGACGTGTGCGGAGCCAGGACACGGTTTGGCAGTATATCTCCAAAGCAGACTTGCCTGCAGGCCGAGTCTAGACGGATGCACGGAGCGCAGCGCAGACTCGTGCCGATGGTTTTTTATTCTTTAACTTGGCCGGAGCGAGAGATCTGGATGTCGGTTCGTTGGGAGAACATGATCCTGGTTCATGAAACACTTAGTACCCAAAGGCGACCCTGGACCCGAACCAACTGCTACATGTTTGAGGTCCAAAACCCGGGCGGACTGAGGGTCAAAACCCTGGCGGACTGAGGGTCCAATGAGCCTTTGGGTAGTAAGAAGCTACGTTCGTAGCTTCTCACGATGTTCGTAGTGATGCCCTTTTTTTTGCCCTTGTTGTTCGCGTCTCGGAGCGCAGGGAGCCGAGAGAACCGGAATACCACCAGCATGGTTCTTGTCAGAGCATGTGTGTGGTGAACAAACCTAATTACGCGAGGAGTGGTTAGCAGGATTGTCCTGGTACGGCAGACAGACAATCACTTCAAGCTGACTAAGGTGGCTCATACCAAGCAGCTTTAGTATCGCACTGCAGGTGGTTCAACCCAGCTATGCCCACCCACAGCACGTTGGACACGGTGTTTGAAAAGGGTGGCCTTAGTAATCCCTTTTGGAATGCCAGAACAGCACATGTGGCGTCAGCCACTTCAGGATTTTTATCCCCTTTTCGCAGACCCACTTACTGTACTGTCGCCTTTAGCAGAGAAAGGCGGAAGAGCAACAGCAGGTGATCGTTATTTGGTATTTGTTTGTGTTTTTTAATATGCCACTGCATGTGTGAGCCATTTGGTCATCCCATTTGGGCTCCAGTCCTCCAGTCGTACCGAAACGTTACGGTATGACTGGACCCTGGCACCAAAATCTACTCTGACCTTCGAAAAGAAGGTGCGACTGGTGTGACCACCTGGGAATTAGGCCACCACGAGTTGACTCGGAGTGTTTGAGCACCTGCCTGGCTCCGACACTCAGAGACTCGCGTTGGTTTTTCGGGAGAAAGAGTTCTCCGGGCTTGAAGCCAAGCATCGCCCATGGGACAAGGTGGGACAAGGTCGTAGACATTGTACATGATCTAGAACATGAATGACCTCTATCTTGGACCACCAACCAACCACCCAAAATATGTGTTTTTCCATCAAACCAGGGGTCATGTCTGGGTTGCAGCTATGTATACAACAGACTCGGGACATGGTCATCGACCATCTTGCAGCGCCCAGAGGCTTCGACAACTTGAAAGTGCAACATCGGTCGGATGCCATTCGGCTAGCACTTCTTGCTTCTTGGCAGAAGAAAAACACACCGACAGCTCCCTATTTCCCATTGGAGCCTCATAGCCAGGGTTTTGACCCTCACAGCCAGGGTTTTGGACCTCAAACATGTAGCAGTTTGAGGGTCCATGAGCTTTTGGGTAAGTTCTTTCCAATAGAACCCGGGGTCAAGGAGACCTTTTTTGTTCATTTGATTCACCTCCCATGGAGGTTTCTTTCGAACAGAACCCCCCAAGTAGATCACGGTTGTTCCATTTGTTATTTTGGGAGCAAGGACAAACAAGCCTCCAGCCTTGCAAGTTGAAGAATTCGGTCAGAAATGAATGGCGAGGGAAGTCGCCAGGCTGAAAAAGTCTTTGGATTTGTGAATAGCCCAGACATGCCCAGACCATCCATATATGGAAGGCTGTTTTATTCCTTTTATGACCCAAATGTAGGAACTATTCTATATACCCAGAGGCGACCCTGGTTGTTTTAACAAACATGGAAGTGGGTTTTGCTCTAACAGGCGGGTTGAACCCCACTTCTATCATTGTTTCAGGGTGTACTCTTCAAAGACTAACTGCAAAGTGAGTGCTGTTAGAATTCTGCACATGCAAACAAAGACTTATCCTAAGTATTCGTTCTTGAGTTATTATAGTTTCGTGTCATCCACCATTTGAAAGCTCTCTCCAACAGTCAGTGCATTGGGGCCACAGAAAAAAGAAAAAAAACACGTTACCCAAGGGCTCATTGGACCCTCAGTCCGCCAGGGTAAAACACACATAACAACACTCCGATCTCCCTTTGGGGAGCTTTTCGGCCTTTTTCAGGTGGACCGTCCGATGCATCCGGTCTGACGACGTCCCGTCCGGGATCGGTGATCGGTGGCATCGTTCGGGACCCGTGAACTGACCCGAAGCCGTGGATCAGGGCCAAGGGTGGTTGACCTCGGGTCATAGGCATACCTAGAACTTCATCTTGGGCAGAACTGTCTGCCTATAGAATGGGTCAAGGTGCTTCATTTCTCAACCAACTAGCTCCGTTTCGGTTCGGTGGGCCATTGGTGGGAGGTCTTGGGCGGTGATGGGACGATCGGAGCCCTAGGGGTAACTGAGCAAACTGAACAAACACCTCACCACCACACACAAAAACACCGTGTTTGCCTATATCTAGAATGGGTCCAGGTGCCGATTCGTCCACGCGGCACGGTCCTCGGTTTTGTCCCCACCTGGTCACCTCCGTCTCGTTTTCGACGTCCGTTTCACGGTCCGGTGCCGGTCCGACGGTTCCGGTGAGCTCGGACGTCCACCGGTCAACAGGGTCAAGGGGTCGACTCCCTGTTATACAGATCGTAAAAGGGGGCCTCAAAATGTATAATGTACCTTGGTCTTCCTCGGATCGACTTCCTTGGCCTAGGGCTGCACAAGACCGGCCCCTGAAGAAAGGCCGTGGTTTCCACAGCCCTTTGGACGATAAAGGTGTAGGGATCCAGTCGTACCTTCTCAGGTTAGGTGAGGAAGGAGGCACTGTGATGTAGGTGCCATCGTCGGGTCCAGTCGTACCGAACCTGAGAAGGTACTTGGATCCCCTAGGGCAAGATATTCCTGCGTAAAGGAGGTGACCGGATTCCCTCTTCAGGAAGGCGCGGTCCCCACGCGGTGCTTCTTCCCTAGGGCTCCAACTCTATCCTCAGAAGGTGGTTATAGACCCCCCAAACCCACCCCAACCACCTTCTCAGGAGGTGGTTAGAGCCCTAATTAATTCTTCTCTCCAGCAGTCACAAAGGGGTGGTGTTTGGTCCCTAAGTGAGTGGACAATGGGCACTCCGAACCTCCATGGATCGCACCCCTTTGTGACTGCTGGCTTATTATCCTTCTTCTTCTGTGGACCGCTCCCATGCGTCCCGTTCTTCCACGCACCACCGCGCTCCTCACGCACCACGCGTTTCGGACGATCGTCCGTGACTTCAAAGGGATCCGAGTCTCCCACACCGTTCCTGTGTCGCCAGAGGTGTGAGGACCGGAAGTTGGGTGTGGTATTGGCGGGAGGTGTGAGCACTTCTTAGACTTAAGAGACCAAGTCAAGGAGGAGGGTGTGACAGGAGATTTACTTCCACAGGTGCTATAATGGTGGCAAAAGGGGGTCCCCGATCGCCGCTGGGTAGACTGGTCGACGATGTCTTTCTTCCATATAGGGGGTCGGAACAAGGGGGTTCAGAACAAGCCGTTTCTGAGCTACCCACCCGAATGCCTAGGTGGAGTATGGCGGAGTTTGGATGGATGCCACTCTGCTGCTCCTGAGACCCCTGAGCATGGTCATTCAGGAGCTGCTTTTGCGTCAGTCACTGCGTGACCGGTGTCGCCGAGCTGGCGGGTTTTCTCAGCGGCGGAGCGTGTGAGCGGAGCGTGGGGGGTGACGGGCGCTTTTGGGTGTGACGACAGATACCGTTAAGGTCATGTTTGTTTAAAACAATTTGCGACGTCGATTCCGGGATTACACTGCCAACAACCGTGGAAGTCCATCGAAAGCGCCGTGGGGATGGATGGACGATCCATGAAAGGGTTGCCTTTGGAGATCACTTGAGCCAATGTTGAATCCGAAAAACGTGTCTCGGCTCAGGCAGACAATGATCACAGTACACAATGAATGTTGGTTACACATTGCGAATACATTCATAATATACATTATATACTAATATATAGTGCATGTATTTAGTTTTGGAATATTCTAACTGCTAGCGTTGCATTTACTCTGACTGTTGACTGTTAAAACATGTTTGCTTGCTGTTTACAGTTTTTTTTTTTTCTGGCATGTTGAACCTTGGACCGTTGATATGAGAGTTCAATTGGAAGTGGTTCCTTTCCAAAAGGTAAGTGGATCGTTTTGTTTAATGTATCTATGCTTTCACACAACCATGGATGCGCAGAAAAACCGCAGAGATCCGCAGCAGTTTTTTCAACTCACTTGGCCGGGCTCCGTATGATCCCCGACGGAAGCTCGGCTGCAACTTTACTCAGTCAAGGGAGATGCTTGTCTAGCAACGCCCTTAAAGGCTCTGGAACTCGATTGTAGTTGTCCCTCGCCCACCTTAGATAGCATTTGATTGTTCCTGAAACCGTGCAACATACTGCCGCATAAATAACACATTTGATGGACATTGAACATGTGTGCACGCATTGCCCATTACCCATGAATGCCAACTGGCAGCTGCTGCCTGCTGGCCGTTCCGGCTGACTTCTTCAGCTCCTTCATATCCTCATCGCTTATGCCCTCTGGGATCACTGCATGGTGCCAAGCCGTGTCGTAAACCTTGGTACATCTAACCAAAAGCTAGGTACATTAAGAGCTTTCTTTGGCAAGTGATTTGCTCGACGCGTAAGCTAGGTAGAAGCCAAGATACGGATCTCAATTTCCTTTGCAAAGCATCCTTGTCCATTTCTTCCGGCTCCACAATCCTCGCCTTCTTTTGCCCCGCAGCTTTGGCTTTCGCCTTTGCCTTGGGGCTCTTCTTTGGGGCTGCCTTTGCCTTGGGGCTCTTCTTTGGGGCTGCCTTTGCCTTGGGGCTCTTCTTTGTGGCTTTGCGTTTGAGAGTCTTCCTGATCGAACTTGAACTTTTCGTCTCTTGGTCTTTCTTGGCTTTTCTCACCTTCCCTTGTACAGATGCACTTGATGGGGCCGCTGGAGAACTTGATTGGGCCACTCCAGATGAGACCGCTGCAGAACTTGATCGGGCCACTGCAGCATCTTCCACGCGCACTGAAGCAGGTTCTTCCAGCTTCCCCTCCCTTTGCATGCGATACCTGGACTCCAAACGAAGGATAGCTGCGTTCATCTCCGTGATGTTGTCCTGATTGATCTCTTGTTTCATCAAAGCCAAGTCCTGTGCATATTTTTCAGGATCTTTGAGCATCTCCTCATACTCAGCTTGTGCCTCCTCGTGCACAAAAATGATCTGGTTGACTTGATCAAGACACTGTGTGATAGCTGCACAAGTGCATGTCAAGAGTTCTGGTGACACAAAAGCCCCTTCCTCCCAACTGGTTCCCTGGGCATTCACAGCAGTGGTAGCCAACTCCAAGTGCTTGGATGTTTCTTCTGCAGCCAAAGCCAAAGAAGAGGCAAACTGCGCATTCTCAGCGTCCTCCACATCAGCACTGGGGGTCTCAGTGCCCGCGCCCACCACATCACCAGGCTGAGCAGCATCCCCCACAGCACCACAGGGCACCTCAAATTAGTTTATTGGAAAGTGGCTGCATGCATGACACATACATACAGGTCTTTTCAATACTATATGCACCATTGCCATCATGGCACCTCCTCATCCGGCTCTTGCTCGTCTTGTGGTGACTGCCCCAAGATCAATGTTGGTGACAGCTCGGATTCCACAGGGGTTTTCTCAATCTCGCAAGTATGCGGCGAGCCTTCTTCGATTTGGGTCTCCTCAGAGTGAACAGCAGAGCATAATGTTCAAGATAGGTTATTTGTTTTGCTGCAGATTGATTTCTTTGCAACAACGTACCATGTATATAGACTATAGATATGAAGGGATTGGTGTGACTTGGAACTCACTCAAATGAGCAGCAGCCACGTCCGGGATCTCAGGATATGAATCATGGACCGCCATCTCCTCTGCAACCTCGAGGCCTGACTCCTGATTCGGAAAAATCAACAAGTTGGTTGTGGGTAGATACACAGCGGATCACTCACTCCTGGTCAATCTTCATCACTTCATGCTCATGTTGTGCTCGATCATTTTGCTCAGGGCTTGTTTCCAATCCCAACTGATTGTCGCACTCTTCACCCCAAAACTGCCTTAGATTGATATTGGAAGGGAATTCAACCTGGAACATGAATGCAAGTTTCCTGATGAACAGTCAAGTTGCTGCTTCAACCGCCTTAATGGTGGAGGATTGCAGAGTTGACCGTCACCATCATGCGAGATAGCTTCGGCAAAATCTGCAGGAGCATCATGAGGTTCATCGTCCTGGATTTGGGCGGCGAAGGATGAAATAGGTGGGGGGAGTGAAACTTGAAACTTAAACTTGGACCAGCTAAACCAAACGAAAGGGTCCTTTCTTGGCCTTTTGGCTGGCTTTTTCTTCGGTGGACCAGAAGCAGCGGGGCGCCTCATGGTCTTTCCCTTTGCACTGCCTGATGTGTCACCAGCAGCATCACCATCCTCATCATCTTCATCTTGACCCCCACCGAGTGGATAATGTTCCTCATCCATTTGATCACCATCTTCTTCGGTCTTTTTCTTTCTTCCCCTGCCCTTGGCAGTGGCCTTTACCTTGGGAACTGCGATGGTCTTCTTTGGATCTTCATTGGATGAATCGGTATCAACTCGTCCTGGAAGTCCGTGGCCACAAGAAGCTGAACCTGAATCAGAACAAAATCCAGTTGAAGATTGTTAATAACTGTTACTGCAATATGACCAGTTGTTTGGACTGGAAGAAAGGATTTGCAATTTGCTTTTGGCCTGAAGATTGTGCAGGCTGCATCGCTTTTGGGGCAGCCTTTGGAGCTGCCTTCGAGGCGGATGCCGGGGGAACCGCTGAGGAGATTCGAGGTGGAGTAGCATTCGCCCCACCGCCAAGTAATCCACCGACATCGAAAGCCTCAGGTAGTAAATGTCACAAAACCAAAGGTTGCCATGTTTCACACATCAGCTTCACAGCATCCAGAAATGTTCATGCTTTCTTAGAGCCGGGAGGTTGTGTCATGAATAAGAACAAGGGGCAGGTACCCGCAGTCTGCATGTCAAAGGCACCTCCTCAACGCTTTCACAATCTGAGTCACCCATGGCTGCCTTGTTTTTTCTCCACCTTCCCGGCTATCAGGCCAAATGCTGGCAGGCAACCTGATGAGTTGTACGAAAACCCAGTGACAATACGAACATGTCGAACATGGCCGATGTTTTGCATAACAACATGCGCTGGAACATTGCTTCGCGTAACCATTTCAAGCATATGCAAGTTAAATAAACATAATGTTTGTGTGTGCAACAGTGATTGCCCACGACATCGCTTGCCATTGAATATCATTTACCTACAGATATCCATTATTATATTATACTTTATATCAATATATGAGGCCAACCAACCTGAATCTTTGCAAGCAAAGCTTGCCGCAAAAGGTGTTTCTTTGACTGAGCATCTTGAGGTTTATTGGTCGGCTTGACCACTCACTCGGCAGCGAACGTTTGCTTGGAAGCTGAGTGGAGGGCGAAGAAATGGAGGGTTTTTTGAGCTTTGAGTCAGATAGTAGAAGTGGCAGAACATCCAATGAACATAATAATAGCTTTGATTATTTATGATTATTTTGGTGGGCAACTCCCTGCAAGAAGGCTGCCGAGTGAATCCCCCATAAGGCACTCTCTGAGTGACCATGTGTCCCATCAAAAGATCCTCTCCTTGGCTGAGCAACAACAAGAAAGGAAACATGTTTTCCCTGTGTGGGTTGACAGTAATATGATTATGTTTAACAAGGTACCCTGACAATAGGAGAGGTGATATACTAGTGACCATTCACCTTGATGAATGGTCACTCAGATCAGGCGCACGTTGCCTTCCGCAACCTCAACAGGGTGAGACAAACACATCACCGGTCGAATGGGCGCAATCACGTTGGTGGCCTTTTGATCGCTCCCAGAACCTTTGCTCTCCAACCTCAACAGACGAACAACTACTTGGTGTTCCAGAAGCAACAAGACAGTTATATGTAACAATAGTCATATGCATATGCAGTCATATGTAACAATAGTAATATGTAACTGTAGACGAGCAACCTGCAACGCCATGCGAGGACCAGGGTTGAAGAGTTGGATTTAATCTTAGACACATCCAGAAATGATCCGAAGTTCCTCATGGTGATGTTTGGTCCAGCAGGCTTAGCACCCTTCTCCTTTTTAACCTTCTTCTTGTCGGGTGCATTTGGTGGATCGTCAAGGCAGAACACCAAGCTCTTGGAAGGCTTCCACTCCCCCTGCGATAGCACATGGTGCGAGAGCTCGATGTTCGCCTGACATCTCAAATCATCGCAAATAATTGAACCTAATGCACAAGTATGAATGATCTATTTTGATTTAAGTATTTTGTTGTCGTATAGTGATTTGTTTGAACGGGGCCTCACCCATGTCCTCCAGGTCAATCACGATGCTTTGCAAAGTCACCGGGGTTTCCAGGTTCTCCAACTTGGTCAGGTGTGCTGGAATTCCCTTCCGCTCGAGAATGACGAAGTCAGTAGATTTCATTTTGAATGCCAGCCATCGCCCATCAGGATCGTTGAGGATGTCATCTGCATCCTGACGTGGGTGGATGAACAAGGACCAGAGATGAATTCGACGCGGCGGGCACGAGACACATTGGGAGGAACACTCAGGCTCAAGGCAAGTCATTCACCGAACGCCAAGCGAACCCCTAATCCTAAGAGGACAATGTTGCAGCAGCAGTATAGTTTCTTGCAAAAATACTGAGTGAGTCAAGGCTCCACGCCATCTCTCCATTCACCTCCCCCGAAGCTGAACCTCAGCCCAAGCCCAGACCAGGTGCAGATATCATACGTAGTATGTAGATAGTATGCATGATATTTTCAACAATGTTTCAGCTGTCATAGTCACAGTCTGAGTAGCAGCTCACGTTTTGCAAACATTTGGTTCTTCCCACGAGCGGAAAAGAATAGCTGGTCTCCCATGGGATCGCCTGATGCAATCAAATCCAGCGTGCTGTTGATGTTCATTCTCTTCCTGCAAGGCTGCACTGGCTACTGCCTCCAACTTGCAGTCTCCCAGTCTCCCTAAAAAAGAACAAAGTAAAAGGTAAAGCACCTTGACACAAACTTTCGATTGAGACGAGGGACAGGTTTGGCAACTTCTGGAGATCTTCTTCACTGATTGGCTCCAATTTGATAGCTTTGCCATCAGCCGTAGGAGCCCCTGTGCTTTCACCATCCTCTTTGGATGAAGTGGTCCTGGGCCCAATGGGTAAACGAGTCTGAGGGCTGGGCATGGTCAGCTGGTAGACGGATTGATTTTAACACAAGACTGCAAAGAGCAAGAACAAAGGTGCGTTTGGTCTTTGGTGCGCCTGTCACCCATCAAAGAACCATCCGGGTTGAAGCGACCATTGTGGTCCTTCACAATCTCTTCCGCTCGATCCTTTGTTTGTTCACTGCTCAACCATTTGGTTGCCAAAGACTCTAGAATGAGAAGGCGGTCCGCCTGTTGTACGGTTACCTGGAACGATGTGTTAGCAGCAGCAGCACGACCTTGTTTCAATGCTGCCAAAATAGGCTCGAAGTGAGGGAATCCGGGAACCTGCAAAGAAGATCCTCGGCAGCCTTGATAGACAGCTTGTGCAACGCCATTCAACAAGCTTTGGCCGGAGTGATCCAAGCAGACCGTGCCACATACACATGAATTGCCCTCGGTGATTTCCTGTACAGGCGGATATCAGTCAAATTCTCACAATTCTTATCTTATACAAATATTAATTTAATATGATCAAATGTCTATATCGTATTGCCGCAGTCAATGTCAATCAACCCCAACATGTCCTCCACACAGGCACGTGCAACCCAACCATCATATCCCGTAGCATCGATCAGGATGTTGGCTTTTGAAGTGGGAATCTTGAAGGCATCCATGGTGCTTCGAACAAATGGAGTTCCACCTGCAACCTGATATTTGTGAAAAAACGGTTGATCACAGTTACAGTTTCAAGCGGGTGAATTGTTTGTCGACCAAGTGAGACTGAGTAAGCAAAGAAACCTGACGCAACTCCTGAATGTCCGTCATCGCACGCCCAAGGTGGGGGAGCGTCGCAGACTTCGTCTGTGGCGAGGCCTTGCAGTGTCGGTGAGCGGGTCGAGAGTTGTGGTGGGCGCAACACAGGTGCAACACAGGCGCCTGAGGTTTGATCATATCGCTCCTTTGCAACATGGGCACCGAATGGATCACTCCAGTCTTCCAACCACGGGATTGTCTGAAATGGTTTCGGGCGTTGTTGTGTGTCAAGGCGAAGCCCGAAAGGACACCATCCCGTTTGCCATAAACCGTGTCCTTATTTGCAGACTAGGTCTGACAAAAACCTTTTGTTTGGAGGTATCAAAACAATGAGTAACAATGACTAACAGTCAGTCAGTTTGATTCAACACATGATAAGACAAGTCACCGGGTCAAAAACCCATGTGATGGCGCGCATGCTTAGGTTGCGCTCCTTCACTGCAAAGTTTGTCCTTGGTAGACTTGAATCACTTACTTGAACATTTATTTGGTAAAGATCTTGCAGTGAACATTGTATTTACTACAACCCATCCTGCGTTTTTGAGCTTGACATGGGCTATGTGCCAGCGTTAAATAAGTCAAAGAACTCCAATTTGTACCGGACCTCCCTGAGCAAAGCGGACTCGCCACTCTCTTCCTTCTTGTCATCTTCACCCGGAGCTTCATTGTCAGATTCAGGCTGGGCTTTGCCAAAAAGTTTCT
The DNA here is from genome assembly GCA_963970005.1 of Durusdinium trenchii. Lineage (NCBI taxonomy): Eukaryota > Dinophyceae > Suessiales > Symbiodiniaceae > Durusdinium > Durusdinium trenchii. The sequence goes on from CAXAMN010005669.1 coordinate 1,359,324, forward strand.
CCTCCTCATCATCCTCATCCTTCTCAGCCTTCCGCTTCGCGTCAGGCCTCCTGAAAGAGCCAGGCGAGGATAACGTGAAAGGGCGCTGGTGGGAAGACTCATGAACAATACGTTGAGCTAATTTGCATAAACCTACACACACACACATCCATCGTTGCTTTTTGGTGGAGCCTGAAAGCTCTCGATGACTGCTCTAGTGGGCAAGGTTGGAGTCCTTTTTTCCAGCAGGTGTGGTCTTGTTGAATTGAGAAGGTGTTTGTCATGGCCCGTGCAAAAATGCTCGCTCAGGGTTGTTTGAAGCACCAGGGTCACCAGAGGTTGTTACTGTTCCGCCCCTTCCACTGCCGACTGTTTATTAAGTAGGTTTTACTTATTTGTCATTGACCATCTCAGAAAAATGCTTTATATTACTGTCAATTTTTTTTTGGCTAAGAGTACTACAAAATAATGCAAAATATGAAAAACCAATAGTGAAATATGTTCTGCCGTACATGTGGGCACGTGTCTCCAATCAAGACTCCTCCCCTCTTGTTGTCCAGCTCGGTTTGGATGGACGACAAAACATACAGCATTGGCCGGATGGTCCGACAATATGTTTGTAACATAGTTCAAAAGGAAGCCGTTCTTTGCCGCACCCGCGATACCTAAAGAGGGATAGTTGACGAAGATGAAAATGCTGTGATCATCCGATGTGTTGCCCATATCAGTCGCCATATTGCGTACCCAAGCACGGCTAGCCGGCATGACCGTGCTTTCGCCCTCTGCCACTTTCCCTTGGAAAATGGTGATGTTCTTCTCAAGGAAGTTGGACACACATTGCCAGGCTCTGTCATGACATTCCTGCAACTGTCAAGTACTGTGTATAGTAACTGACAAGCAGAAAATCACGTGTCAATCAATCCCAAATTGTCTCATATAATGCTTAATCGGTCTTACAACTCTGATCCAAATAAGCAGTCCTGGAGTTGCGTAACCAATTTGGCCCTGCTTTTGGCAGTCTCTTTTTCAAGCCTCAAATCAATCATTCACAGTTGTTCATGGCACGGAGCCATCAAACGTATAAACCAAGAAACATACCCCAAGTCAAATTGTGACGCACCATAAATGAAAAATGTCAGGTAGCAAGATCTGCTCTGCCTGAAACTGAGCCTGGTCCGCCTTCAGGCTTTCACACCATGATGAAAAAGCTGCTTCCATGGATTTGGTCAAGGCATTGCGTGAGCGGTCTTGATGATCTTGCATGAAGGTCTCCATCGACTTGCCTTGGGCCTGAACAAGGGATGCCAGGTATTAAAGCTTGCACTCTGACACCTAAGGAAATGAACACATGCAAATTTAGTATATATCAATATATATTGTTTAAAGCATGAAATTCAAAACAACTGAATGAACTGACACTTAGCTCCAAAAAAATGCCTCCCAAAAGAATGGAATCTAGACTACCTTAGAATCAATTTCAATCCAATGTCAATGCCTCCAAGAAGAATGGAATCCTCCGAAAATCAAAGCCACCATCGGCCATCCGCATCACGCTGTGGAGGTCCGCATCGAGATGCCTGAAAAAAAACAATTGAAAAAATCTGAAATATTCAAAAAAATATAGAAAATATTAAAAACAACTAAACCCCGTCAGAATCAATCACTTTCAGAGCCCTGAACCAACACTCCCAAATGTGACGGGGTTTCTAGAAACCCAATCACAATCATCATTTAAAAATAGGAATCAATCACATTTGGAGGTCTGGAAAATAGGAACCAAATGTGATTGATCCCTTCCAGAACATCAAAATTGCGACGGGGTTTCTAGAAACCCAATCACAATTTGAAGTTGTTGGGCCAAGTTTGGGAGTGATTGATTCCAAGAGTTTCGCACCCTCAAATTGTGACGGGGTTTCTGGAAACCCAATGATTTTTTTGATGTGTTTTGCAAACAATTTCGCAAACCAATCACAATGTCTCATCGGTTTGCAAAGATTTTCGCAAACCCATCATGTAAACTTTGTGGTCCTGTAAAAGTGTTCATCATTGCCACCATCTCTTTCAGATAATGTTTAATTCAATTGAAGTGCCCATCTCGCCACAAAGCATCATGGTGGCTGATCACATCGGCAGGAAATTCCCGCTCCATTTTGGCCCGCACCCACTGCCAAAGGCAGGCGATGTCATGAAGCGCTTCATGAGCGGGCAAATCCAATTGCGATGATTTCTGACAGGATGAAAGCACGGGCAATGGTCACTCATTTTACAATGACTGAAAACTGAACCATTGGCTGGCCTTGGTTTTGGCTGACGAAGTGATTGGAGCTTTCTTGGCAAAGTCCTCATCAAAAAACTTGCACAATGTTTAATGTATAAACAGCATTATAAACATCCAATCAAGTCCAGCAAGAAAATACATTTCAATCCTGGGTCGCCCTCTGGAAGTACAGATTGGCCGTTTCTGCAGTGGTCTCAAGAATCTCAGCAAAGACATCCTTGCCACGAAATGCATCCACCTCCAGGCGGGATTTGCAGCCAGGGAAGTCAGCCTGGAGCACCTCGTGAGAGACTCCTGCAACCAAATGCAAAAACCTGATGGCCTGAACAGTTGTGAAGAGCATTCATGCAAAGCTGTCCTGACAGCTCGTGTTTGTATTGGTCCCAATGCGAATGCAACAGCTTCAAGAGCTCTGGTGGTGATCTCAACCTCGAAAACGGACAACCGCCCATCAATCTCCAAACGAAAATCGGTCAAATCAATGCACATTACACCAAGTCACAAGTTGTATATCATCGCCCGGCGGGCCGAATCAATTTTATGCCGGCGATGAGCTGTCATTCGATTATAGTCTGCGATGCAGCGTCCAAGGACATCTCGGAGGGCCGTCTTCACACCGGGGCGAGAAAGTCTCCGCTCGATCGCCACTGCCTGTTCCATGTCACCAGCCATGGATAAGGGACTTGGGCTCATCTTCTCAGCTGTGACGTAGCCGATTCCTGAGCAACCAAGCATGCTCAATGAAACTGGTTCACGATTCGTTGTGCGGCTTTCATATCAGCTTAGTGTCTGAGCGAATCCAAAAAGTGGTGGGCTGGGTTGTCGAAGTGTTTATAACTGCAGCGTACTGATTCGAAGGACTTCAGCACATGCCGAAGCTGAAGATTTTGCATTTCTTTCTCTCCAAACTCAAGTTCTTTGCAGAAGAGCACTATTGCGATCATGATCAAAACCTTGGTCTGCCCGTCTGTGAATCCAACTGAGTGGTCTTCGACCGTGCGGGAGCCATCTCGATGTGGAAACTTGCACTGAATGCTTTCCATCGAGCATAGATAGCCCTGCTTCAGGAACTCTGGAAAGTGAATGCTGAATTGCTGATTCGAAGGGAAATCTGATCAGGGTGATGCAAATGTTCAAAACATATTTGAGAACTAATGCATGGTAATTATAAACAAACTCATCCAAACTTTGGACCACCGGACAGCCGTTCTTGGCATCTTTGGAGATGTCAAAGCACTTCAAAGGCAGCCAGAATTCATCCATAGTGACATCTGGAATAAGCTGCAAATGAGCTTTCCGAGAGAACGTATTCAATGCAGGGACATAGGTGTCCAAAGCCTTTGAACAACTGAGAACAAAGGCCATTCAGGAACAAATGATCGTCCATTCTCTACATCACTCAAACTTAAGCATCCCACATCATCCAGAACAGAGATATCCTGGACTCGCTCTGAAATATGATCTCCAAGGTTCTTCATGGCGGTCACCTTAGTTGTGCTCAACTCGGCTGCGGCAATGTGCATTTGATCTGAAGCCCACTTGCAGCCAGTTGACCGTTTCAAAATACGCCAGCAGTTGGCCAATGGGATCGCACTCAGGCACTTCACCATCAGAAGCTTCATGTGCACTCATGGCTAACCCTCACAACAGCCTGACCTGACAGTCAAAAATACCTGCAAATAAGGTGTTCTTTCACATGTGATGTACGAAGTGAAGCAATTCATGCGCAGCAAACAAATTCTTGAAGTGAAGTCACGGATGCTTTTCATGTTTTTTCAACCCCGACGACCCCATTGCTCTTTCAGTTGGCGCCATCGCCGTTGCGATGGACAATCCCCTATATGTGGCCTTTCGATTCAATCGCGATTGCGATGGAAGACCACTTGCAAACAGTGCGGCTTTGGTGGCACCGGTCGTGCCGCCCATTGGAAATCATGATGGTTCAGCTCTTCCACATTGTTGATATTGTTGAGGAAGGACAAATGTGTTGCTTGACCAACATCTGTATCCTCGGAGCGGGCCAAAAGGGTCTCGTACCAATTGATCCCGCGCCTCAGCGAAGGAAAATCCCTCTTCAGTGCCACAGCCAAGCGTTTGATCTCATCCTTCCTCTCCGGTTCAAATACTGGTTTGGCCAACAGGTCGGAGGATTTGGCCAGCTCCAAAAAGCGCTTCGATTTGCCAAGTAGGGAGCCTGGCAAAACCAAGATAGGTACTTGTGACAAACTGCTGCTCGAAAGCTCTGACTTCACCAAGCAGAACACATCATCCATTGCCACCTGGTCATCATGGGAACGGAGATGTGTTGGTAGCCGCTCCACTTTTTCAAACTGAACGGGCATCCGTGACCTCTTCATGAAAGTGAAGCAGTGTGGTACCGGGGTTTGAACTTTCGATGCGTCATGCTCATCGTGCTTGCGGACCTTGTAGCAGTTCTTCAGCGTAACATCGTTGGGAACCAAAGACGTCCACTTCCTGACCTTGCATGTGTTCAATAGTCTGAGACTGACTGAGGTTGGGGACAACAACATCAACATCACTTCAAATCACAACCAAACCATGACAGAGTCACTGCTGATACCAGCTCGACTTCAAAGTCTTGATTCCTTGCTGCAAACATCTTTGTCATTCTGTTTTCCAGCACCCTCTTTACATCTGCAGGAGTTTGGATGTCGGCTGCGCACGACAATGCTCTCTTGCAATACGCTAAGCAGCCATCGACATCCTCATGAGTATGTCCGACTTCCAAGTGCCCTTGTGTCGTGCTTTCGAAGGCACATTGAGCTAATGTGCTGCAGATTTTACCACACCACTGGTTCTTCATTTCCTTGACTGTATTATCTGCCTGAATCCACAGCCTGAAGTGGTTTGAGCAGAGCTTACAACCCAGAAACAATAAAGCGATTCAAAACACTCTGCCATTAATTGAACTTTATGAAGTCAGCCAGCCAAGCGACTCCTTTGGGAAGGGCACGTTGCGCCGACGTGTCAACGTGTAAACCTTCTGGAGAGATCTCATGACCTGAATCTTGAGGAGGGGTTTCAATCATATTTGATCCCTCTCTCTCTCTACACCGCAGCTTTCAGCCAAGTAGCACACTCCCACTGCCAGTTGGAGCCAGCACTCTGCCCCTCGTCGCAAATATAGAAGTAGGTAGCAAATCCGTGGCATATGACTGCTGTCAGCGTCAATGAGACTCCTTGGTTCCAGAGCAATTGGGCTGCAATAGTATGACCACAGTCACCAACAGTTGCAAAACAATGTATAAACAAACTATAATCTATAATCCAATGAATGTCCAATGATTTCAATGCCCTTAAAATGAAACAAGTTACATAGAATCTATCCATCACAAGCAAGCTTCTTTTGCACAGCTCGTAGACGGCCCGTTTGGGCGATCTTTTAAGAGGAAACACTGGAAGGCATAGCTTACTTTTGTCATAGCTGTCAACGATGAGGGTTAAAAGATCGCCAACCGTCTGGCTCCTTTGACGCGCACACCAGTAGACCTCTCTGTTTTTCCACTGGGATTCATAGTGCTTCATGAGCTGGTAGCAAAGGGTTGAGTGCAAAGAGAACTCCTTGGATGGAGTCAATATGCAATCGGACTCAATATGAGTGATGAAGCCACACTTCAACTCAGCTTGAGACCTTTGCCTCGCGGATTTGTGTCTTCAATGCAGAGCACGTCATACACAAAGAATGTTCAGATGCATGCCTGAAGCGAAGGCAAGCCTTCCAAGACTGCGCAACTGTGTAAAAAGTGCTTCGAGAAGATGGAGGCTGATTGCCATTTCGTGCCCATGCGACATACATCATGTACAAGCCACTGTAAGTGTTTGGAGGCAGCTCCCTCACCGGCAACTTGGAGAGATCCCTTTCCTCAAGGAGGATCTCCCGTGTTGCACCCATCAAATGCCGATCGATCAGAAGTCTGAGCAGCTCGTCATCCGAATCAAAATCAGCATTTTTGTCATCAGTCTCAGCTGACCTGATTTAGAAATCAAATGTTGCCCAATCAATGATAAAATTACAGCGTATCATAGCGTTTTAATTTGTTGTTCTAATTTAGCTTGGCCGCTTTGTCACCATTGTTTCTCCGGCTGTCCAGTAGAGGTGCTCAAAAAATACCATCACATAAGCCGTTTGCATTGCTGGGTGAGCTGAATCAGAACCTCAAACAAAGATCTTGGCGTAGTGGATTGATTGCAGTGCATGATTGCAGTGCATGAGCCAAGCTTCGTCGGTTGAGTGTCCTCTCATCAAGACCACGCTGCCGTTTCTTGGTGCGCTGAAGCCTTTGCTTGCCTATGCCCATATAACGTAGCCACGACTCCCTGCACACTTCATGTCCTGCACACTTCATACATCTTACATGCAAGAACTTTATTTCACACCATCATGCCTTATACGAAATCATGGGAACATGACACATTAAAAGACTAAGACAAACACAAGTCCTTCTATTGTCCATGTTTTCTTTCGATCGGAGGTGCTCAATAGGCTCCATAGGACAGCATCTTGGTTGGCCTTCTCCATCGACCAAAAGGTTCTGCAAACCCGGCGAAGTGTAGACAAAGGCACAACGCAACCACAATCACATGGAGGGGATTTGATTAAGGCTTTCAACCGTGCATCGTCCATCCCATTGGCAGCATATTTTGACTGGTCACATTCTTCACCATGAGTGTGGAAAGCTTCCAAGTAGGTCAGTTTCATAGCAACTTCTGAAGTTTCACTCGGAAGCTCTTCTGCGGCACTGGATTCCCTTAAGTTTGGCATTCCCTTTTCAGGCGAACAGGGGTCATACTTGTCATAATTTGTCCTAAATAGTAAAATTGTGTTTCAACAAAACCAAGGATCCCTGCGCTCTCATCAGAATCATGGGTTGAAGTACCCCCGGATGATTGCTCATCAGACGATTCGTATCGCCAAGCTCCAACCCGTTGCACAGTCCTTGAAGAGCGCAGCTCATCCTTCTCGTCATCCCACCGAGCGAGGACCGGCATTTGATGGAATTGGCAGGGTGTGCAAAAAAGGTCGACCCACGAATGCAATGATTGACAGGTTCTTATAATATATTAAGATACTATGTTTTGAGACATTTTGACGGATGATATATGTAGTGATATATGTATTCCTGTTCCTTTGGGCCTGCCTAACGACAAATGCAATGTGACATCACCCAACAATCACACATTCAAAAGAAAGGAGTACACTGCAATGCAGTTTCGGAGGTGCTGTTTTCTTCTGGGCGCCACGGGGGGGGGGTGATGATTCAGACAGTGTCCAAATACTCCCGCATCTTGTGTGGGTGCACAGATCTCAGCAACACCCCAATAGCCACCAGAAGCGGTCGCATGGCAATGCCGTTTCCTGCCAGCTTCATCAGGGCCTTATTTTGCTTAAAACCCAGATTTGTTCCCCAGTCAAATCCATGACACGAGCATGTGCATCCAAGCTACCCTGTCACTGAAAGATTCCAATTTCAGAGCATGGATCGGGAGGCCCATGAGTAGAAGTGCTTCTCGGCCTCACGTCAGGATCATGGAGTGAGGGTCAGAAGGAAGGATTGGCAGCTGAGGGAGGCACCGCAGAGGTACCGATTCTTCTTCGCAAGATAGAATGAGCCATTGGGCCTGAGCATCAAAAAATTGATTTGGTGTACCTCGCGTTAAGACATTCCATGAGCTTCACTTAGGCCAGGTTACGTAATGCAAGGGAATCTGTCAGCGCGGTAATCTTGTCCAAAGCCTCGGATGCCAGTCCGTTTTGGTAGAGATGGATCAATGAGAATTGAATACTTGGGTTGTGCCTAGACGCATCCAGCTCACGATGGGTGGTGATTTGATGCGCTGCTTCAGGGAAGGCTCGGCGAAAGGATCCCCGAATTTGTGCGGCCTTCTTGTCAACCTCAAAGGGATGAGGGGTTCCAACTCATTCTACTTAGAGGCAGCTGAACAGTTTCTTTTTTTGAGGCTGCGACGAAGTTCTTGCGGACAAACTTTCTGTGGTGCTGTACCCATTTTGCCTGTAGCAGTTTCCTTGGTACCAAAGACCGACAAATCATTGTTGATTAGCTGCAAAGAACTCAAAGATCCAAGTTTCCCTTTCTTCAGGTTTCTTGCACTGCGTTCTGCTCTCTTGTTCATGCTTTTGACCACCTCTGGATGGCTGTTGGGAAACAAGAGGCTCATCCTTAATTCGGACAGCTCAAACAGAATAGCGGCTGGATGCATGTTGGGCACTGCTGCCAGGGCACCAGTGGCACACCCGTGGTAGCTTCATATTCGAGATCACTTCGTTTGCATAAGCGGTGAGATCACACGCAGCTTTCTTCAACATCAGCTCCTTCCTCACGAGCAAGATGTAGCATCGGTCGCGTGCAATGGGGCAACCGAAGTCTTTCCTCAAATCACGGGGCTATCTTTGCAAAGAAACCACATACCAATCAATACATTCCAACCCCTTGTTCACACGGTGTGTCCAAGCCACGCATTGAGCCGGAAGAGAGCAATTGTGTACCTCAGAGGGTGGAGCCACACAGTGAAATGCCTTCTATGTTTCACAAAGCGACGTGTCAAAGCAATGTGTTAAAAATCAAACAATTCCGAGCGTCTCAGGTAGCTCTCGATGCAGGAGATCACGAATTTCATCCCAAACTCGAAGAAACCCGATGACATTCTCAAGTAGGCCCAACTTAGTTTCGGGGCGCATTAGGTATTTGGAGTGGTATTTGGGTTTGTCCATCCATAAAGGTTCAATAACCCATTATTATATAATATTTATGACAAAGGCACTGCAGGCTTGCTGTTCTTGAAGTTTTGCACTACAGCATACAGTTGGGAAGAGTTCTTGTCGCCGAGCAGTGCAGAGTTGTGGTGAAGGTAGCTGTAGGGAGTACAAGGGAAGCCCGCTGTATACAGGCCCACCTGCCAGGAAAAATAATGGAAAACATCCATCAATGGCTAAACCCGAATCGCCTTCTTCTTCATCAATGCTCCTTCCACATGGTGAACATCGTTATATGACCTTATTTGATTTGGGGTGCATCAAACAACATTATATGATATACATAAGCAGCCTGTGCGGGTTTTGCCAAGCTACGCCACCACTGGTGGTTCCAGATTCTTCTCCAAGAACTGGCGAGCGCTAGGATCCCGCTCTGAATTGCTCCTGAGTTGAAGACGCCCACAAAAAGATCACAAGTAAGTCAAGGAAAGTAGAATCTTTACCCCCGCCCTTTTGCCAAGAATCCAGTAGGTCACATGAAACCTCTTTCCCAGCAAAGACCGTAGTGCGAAAAGGGCCGTGTCCATGCCGCTGCCTGAATTATGGACTATAGAAAAACACTCTTTTGAATTGTGGGTGATCTATGCCTTTTCATGCCTAGCTGCAGTCTGACATGTAGCCAAACGATCCCCGCCAGCAGGATAGCCACCATTGCAAACCTGGATCCACAGTGAATTTACAAGAAGTAGATTGAACCATATTCAACATATCACCTTCACTCCAAGTAACCCAGGGCGTCTGCAAAAGAGGCCCCGCAATCCAGATACTCTCGCTGGCGTTGCGTCAGGTCCTGGCAGACTTAAGACATCTAGAATCTAAAGTAGGCTTTAGTCAGCTCTCCTCTTCATCATCATCTTCATCTGAAAAGCGCCAAACTCCCATGGCGGCAAAAGGTTTTGGGCTAGAAATGGTTGCGTGGATGCACGCAACTTGAAGACCCAGTTCCTATTTGAATCAGACCCGGTTCCAGCCGGATGTTCATTGATACCTTTGGCATAGCTTCTCAAGCGCCTCGAAAGGACATCGATCCGAGCAATCGCTTCTTCTATGTGACTTGGTCGAAAACAGCTGCTGAATAGACCAGGAGTTTTCCCCAGGCCTCGCCTTGCCACTAACAGAATTGGGTGGATTCGGTTCATGGGTTTGACCAGTGAATCATTGGATGGTATCCCCATGTATGGAACTTGCCTACATTGAGTTTGTAGTTGAAAAGGGGTCAATGTTGGTAAATCTGTCAGACCCATGGACCCATGGAGTGTTTGGTTTTTCATGGTCTCACCAAGGGGCGGCTGCTTGTCTGTTGGAAAGACATGGTCGCTGACCGACTGCGTTGTCTCATGGTTGTCTACAACATCAACAATGTACAATATAGTCCAATACCTTCACAGAAGCCTGGTTGGGATCCAAGGTGAATCGTGGGCTGCTAGGAATCCCGATCATCAACACCAAGCGTCTTGGTGGAAATCGAAGTGGACGTCGGGTGACATGTGTGACCTGTTTCCTTGCTAAGACCTGCAGATTGAGTGTACGCTCAGACTTCCAAATACGAAACTGACCATTTCCAAGGTTGAACCCCCTTAGCAGGGGACTAAAGAGAGAGAAACTTAGTGGGATTCCTGTCAAGGAGATTAACTAAGGACAGCTGTTGTGTGTGTGTGTGTGGAATCGTTGTTCGAAGCAGTTGGGGAGGGGGGCGTCCGTGAACCTCACGTTGCAATGGTTGGGCGGAGGTCGCCGACCACAGATGTGGAGCCAGTGACAAGGGAAGACTTCTCCCTAGGGCTCCAACTATATCCTCAGAACGTGGTTAGACCCCCCTGGCACCCCCCCCACCACCTTCTCAGGAGGTGGTTGGAGCCGTAGGGTCTAATCAGAGTCTAATCGCCTGTATTCAGTTGGGATGAGGATGTGCTACATGAGGATGTTGGTAAGGAGATTGATTGAACAACTTAGGGGGGGTCATAAATCAAGACTCTACATGAGACTGCTTTACATCGGGCCGCCTGGATCACGGTTTTTTCTCAGAAGTCCACCTGGCCCGTTTCGCTTCAGCTCGCAGACATCCTTTAGCGACGATCTATTTGCAAGACACCAAGCAACACGCAAAACGTCAAAAAGGTAAAGGAAACGAAAGCACGCAGCGAGACTTTTCGACTTGTTGATACTTTTTGACTTTTCGACTTCTCTCACTTTTCGAGACTTTTTGACTTTTCGCAAAAGGTTTGGAGAGCAAGTCGATCCAGCTCACACATTTAGCAACCACTGCCGTTTCACAAGTCAAGAGAAATGTGAAGGGACCTCAGCACCTGTACCAACTATCCCTAGGGCTCCAACCACCTCCTGAGAAGGTGGTTGGGGTGGGTTTGGGGGTCTAACCACGTTCTGAGGATATAGTTGGAGCCCTAGGGTATATTGTAGTCCCCAAATAGATGACCGTTGCACGGTGTCCAAGACATTTTCTACGTGGGGATCTACGAACTTCTATCTATGACAGAGGGTCCAATATAACTATATATACCAGGACACTCACTGCCTGCCAGGTCTCTAATTAAGTTTTGGGCCCATGTCCATGTCCAACCATTGGTGACCAGTCGAGTCGGGTTCTCCAAAAATACCCGCCATGCGTTGGCCCACCCGGCGTTGGGTGCGGCATGCGGCCTGGGGTGCACTCCACCCCTGACCAACTGGATCAGACCTTGGAACGCCTTGGAACTTAGCAGGCCTGGAAGTGCAGCAAGCTTTGCTGATGATGTTTCAGGATGCAGACGACCTCAGGTTGTGGACTATCGTGGAGAATATGTTTGTAAAACATGTCATAATTACGGTCTCAAGACTTCAAGAGGTAGTGTTTTACAATGTAGTCATACACTTCATGTCCATCAGCAGTTGGTTGAAGTCATATATCCACGATCAGGCTGGGTTTTTGTGCTGTGTTGTTCATTCCCTTTGTTTTCACCTTGGAAGTCCGCAAAACCCTTCACTAAACCCTCAGGACTCAAGATGGTCACTCGTTTCTCGAGGTATGACAGATACACCGCTGACTTCCACGTGGAAAATTGGTTCTTCGCTGCCCCGCAGCAGGACCGAAGCTTGAGCTCGCACGCTTCCCACGGCTGTGCTGGAGCAGTATGTATGTACCTGCAGGGCTCGGATAAAGTCGCATCAAATATACCAGGGCCCCCAGTTGGGGTGTCCAATATTTGCTTCTTATAGAGATTAACGGGGTGTCCATGAGGCACTATCAGTCCTGGGGGCCCTGGTATGACTCCTTAGTCATTCCTCTTTTGACTAAGAGAGACATACTAAGACTATCCCTACCTGGACCCTCTAAGGGGTGCCCAATGGAAGCCTATAGGTAGTGAGGAGTAGTCCATTGGACACCCCTTGGAGATCCTTGGAGGGTCCTGGTAGGGCTTCAACTATCAGTTTCGGTGGTCTTCGACCTCCGTGACACCCAGCTCTGGCCCACCCACCCCTGGCGCCCTCAGTCCTCACCGTCCGGACGTCCGGGGTTGGCACCGGGTTGTGACGGGTCCGACAGGTAGGAATGTTGGGCAGCAGACGATGAAAGCAGGTCTCACCATTTGGGGTTTTGGATCTGAAGGTTGTTCTATTGTTGTTCTTTTTGTTTCTAGGAGCAAATATGAACAACAAGAATTCTCCAACTGTTTATATATTTGTTGTACAGTTGTTTTGAGGGTCCCGCAGTCCATCTTGATGCAAAGAATCTACACGAGGTGTCTATCTGGTTCTCTACAAGAATGGGATAGAATCACCTCATGTAGACTGAATCGGTTTTTCACCCCCCTCATATCCCTCCTGTCCCATCTCCTCAGGTGACCGGTGGTATTCGACCCCCAAGACCACCTAGCCGCCCACCAAACCGAACCGGCTGGGGCGGCCGAACGGAGCTCACGTGTTCGGCGACTGGGTCGGACTGGAGCGTTCTGACCCGCTCCGTCAGGATCCCCTCCTCGTGCGTACCTTCAGCTGTGTCAAGCCACCGGGACGGCGGACGTCGCTGGTGTTCGTTTCGTCGGGCGCGTGCGGGAACCGTGCGCGCGGGAGCGACCCGGGCGAGGTGGTTGAGCTCAGTGAAAAAGAGGGAGCGACCCTGGGTGAGTCAACGGACATGAACCGTTTTCTATTTCGGGGATGGGAAGCTTGCATTGGTGGGATAGGGCAGGGACCGCCCATGAGGAATTTTCAGGACGATCTATGTTCAACGCTTGAGATGATAGATCCAACGGACGAACATGTTTTTTCAAGGTTTGACAACCCCCTAGGGCTCCAACCACCTCCGTTTCGAAGGTGGGCCAGGGGTGGGTGCCAGGGGGGTCTAACCATCTTTTGAGGATATAGTTGGAGCCCTAGGGACCACCAACCACGAGACTGTTCCATTAATTTAAGAGATCGCACGACCATGTCTCCGCACGACCATTGCGGAGGCATGGTGATCTAGACTTAAGACCCCCCCCTTTTTCGGTATCTTTTGTGGTCTTTCTTCGAGTTCAGCCATGACGCCAAGAAATTCACTGAAAACGGCCTCCAGCTTGAGCAGCTCAGGGTTTTCCCTATAGGCATCCTGGTCCTGTCCTTTTTTTGGGGCGCCTGGTTGTGCCCAATGTCTCCGTCGACTGATTGTCCGTCGTCCTGGTCCTCTTCACGCGCCAGTCTGCCGGTCTGGTCTTCATTCGGTGTCGGTTTGGATCGCGTCGGATCCAGCGCATGATCACCCCATGGTGGAGGGCGAAGTGCAAGCACGAGTGAAGGGAGAAATCCTTGAACACGAGAAAGTAGATCCAGCTCCAGAAACACACGTTGTTGGTTGGACTCTAATGAGAGACCAGAGGCAAAGCCTTCATTTTACCCTTTGAGCTTCTTTGCTTTGATGTCTCAAACAACCACATCACTTGACATGCGATGTGAGAATTGTAGATTAGGGAATTCTTAATGACTTCTCAAGAAAATTGGAGCTTTTGTGCCATCAACGGAGAATCACGTGGCATCACGTGCCGCGCTGTGGCATTTGGGAGCTCTGGTGTTAGGACCGGGTTCGTTTTGCTAGGATAGCTTAATTAATTAAGTGAGTGGTTAGACCCCCCAATCATCTTCTCAGAAGGTGGTTGGAGCCCTAGGGGTGGGACAGCTGCCTTCTCCTCGACCCAAATGGTTGAAACAGCGAACCGATGTTCGACCCGACAGCGCTTTTCACAGCTCTGCTGACACCCTGAGCTCTGTTCGAACAATATTTCTTAAAACCAGATGTGAGTGTTTCCTAAAAACGGGGTACATCTATTTTAAGAGGTGTTTTTTTGTAAACCATCCATTTTGAGTACCTCTATTTTAGGAAACACCCATGTGAAGATCACTATCCACACAGTCCAGAGGTTTTATAGACCGACACCTATTGTCTCGGGTTTTACGTCATGTGACAGTCAGACGTTTGCTATGATACCCAGTTCATCCTGAGGAAGATGCACCAGGAGGGTGACACCAAGCATTTGTCGGACTATGGGAACTTGTTCACCCAGAGGCGAGTTCGAGATCCAACGTCGCATACGGCCGTGTTCGTGGCTGCGGATTTGTTGTCTTCTGGGGAAGATGGGGAGGATGAACTACGAACCAATTGGAAGTTGTGATGGCTGCAGGTCGGGACACTTGAGTTTGTGTTTTGCGGACATTGATAGTATCTTGAAGATATGCAACCATTTCTGCTATGATCACTTCCTTTTGCACGAGTCTATTTGGTTAGAGATACTTTCCACTGTCAGAGGGGTCCCGAGATCAGTCGCTTCGGTCGCTGCGGGCGAGATCGATCGACCGATCGGATGCCCCGATCGATGCTCGGCAGCACTCGGCAGCACAGTGAACTTTGTTCCGCAAAGTGACGTGCGCACGTCCAAGGGAGGTTGAACATCTCCCATGTATGATATGATATGTGCAACGAACGTTCGAGTCCTAAGGGTTCTGGCTCCTACAGGTCTCTCAACCTCGACCACATGGGTTAGGGGGGTTCTTGACGGTAGTTGATCAGGCCGGGAGTGTGGTTGCTCCGAACGTCCCAGATCCTCAGGAGGGGACAGACCCCGGTGGCACACACACACACACACCCACCCCTGGGCCACCTGACCGAAACAGAGGTAGTAGGCCCTCGAGCCTAGGGAAAACACGGGAAAAAAAACAGAAAATATACTTACAACAAAAATTAGGCCCCGCTCTCTACCACACCTAAGACCTAACTTCTGGGCAACTGCCTGTACCTTCTACGCACCAGCGACTGGACCTGGGTCGTCGACTGGACCGAGGCAACTCGAAGACTTGGACGCCTTGGCGGAGTGGGCTTATCTGGCCACAGATGCCTGCATCTTCAAAGCCCTGGATGAGGCCTGCAACAATGAAAAAGGGTGTTTGGAGAAGGGCATTTTCCATGGGGGAAGGGCATTGGTATGCTTCCCATTGAGGTTTCACCCCACTCAAGACAATTAGGTGAGATGGTGTTCTTTTTTTATCAGGGAAAAGGCTTGGAGTCAGAAGAACATGAACCTTTTGTTCTTTGCCTTGTTGCTTCTTTGGGAGGAATTCCGGTGACTAGACTTCTTGAGGGTTCCAACACTAGTGGGGTCAAGCAAGCAGTGGCTGGCAGCATCGTGGATTCTGACTTTGTAAGGGCTTCTCCCCATGTGTATAGTATTGCAAGCAAACACCTAGTATTGCAAGTGTTCCCATCCACTCACCAGCAGACAGGTTTTAAACATCTTTGAAGTTTGCAGGATGTGACCAGGTGTGACCGCACTTCATTTCGGTTTTGACCACACTTCACATGAGTTTTGGTTTATATAGTTCCAAACCTGTTCCTACAAACTCATGCCAACACTTCAGACAACCCAGCCCAGTGACCCAGACAGCCCATGCTGGCTCCCACCTTCTTCAAACCCCATGCCCGGTTTCCTCTTCGACCATCCGGTTTCACACCGCCCGAAGTACGGTCCCAGAGCTTCGCGGCGGAGCGACACCGCAGGACCGTGCACTGACCCAGTGGTGGCTCAGCCCCTCGGTGCACCGGCGAAACTTCCTGGGAGTCTTGGCCTTCTCGAAGCGGTCGCCTCGCCGGAGCAGCTCAAGCAGCGGGCAGCGGAGCGAAGCAGGTGGACCGGGTGTAGAATGCCAAACCGCGACGGATTTGGGTGGTGTTATGCCATATAGCCCGTTTGGGCTCCTGGCCCACCTTCGTTCGGTTCGATGGGGCAGGAGTGAGAGGTCTTCGGGGGGTTTTGTCTAACCACCGGTCACCTGAAAAGAGCCAGAAATCGCCCTTCTCGCCTCGGTATGCTACGTATGCTGGCTGTATATAGACCGAATCCAGCATGATCCTGGCCATCTCGGGCCATCTAGCTGCAGTAAAGCGACATGAACATCTTCCACACTCCCTAGGGCTCCTGTCCTATATCCTCAGAAGGTGGCTAGACCCCCTGGCACCCACCCCAACCACCTTCTCAGGAGGTGGTTGGAGCCCTAGGGACTAATCTATGTTGTTCGTACAGCAACCAACCGGCGGTCCTACCGTTGCCAGAACACCAGGTCATGAAAGACATGCCGAAGAAGAAAGTTCCCCCATGTGTTGAATATTTTTGGAAGGCTCAAAGTTTATATTTGGCAGATGTTTGCAATATGTGGCCCGGCAAATCAGCAAACCACCTTCTACACACAGTGAGTCCAACCCGAGTCTTTTCCACCCCGAGTCCAACCCGATCGTCCGCGGTTTTTTTTCCCATCCGAGGACATTTGAACCCTCTCTGGCCGGAACCTCAGAGCCAGTTCACCAGCGAAAACGAACGGAACCCCGCACGTTCACGAGCGTCGCAACGCGAGGCGTTTCGCTGAAGCCATGCGTAGCAGTTACGTCGAACCCTAGTTCACGCAGTCGTCGAAGCCAAGCAGTCACGGTGTTTTGATGTGGTGAGGTGCGTGGTGAGGTGTTTGCTCAGTTTTCGGTATAGGTGACTCCTATGAAAGTAGGCCCCTGTCAGACATATAATATGTAAGTAGAACCCACGGAAAGATGGGTGAGACACGGCCACAGCAGCAGTATCTTCTGTTGTGGGTTTATCGTGAATAGATATGAATAGAGTTGAATAGATATAAACATATACTCAACCGGGAATTCCAAGAAATCCAATGGAAAAGATAGCAACAATTTGTTGGTGTGTCGAAAGGCACATGATTATGTTGAGGATCTTGGATTTTCTGGATGTGCATTCAGCACAAACGTTTGCTCAGAAGTCTTGTCCTTATTTCCTTCAAGCGGAGCCGCACCTTCCCTTGGATACACTGTTGACATTTGAGATTCCCAGAAGTTGTTGGCAAAATATGGCAAAACTGATTTGACCCGTTTTGGTCTGTGTCATGTATTATAATTATGAGTAAAGACAGTCAAGACAAGATTAGTTTCCAATGCATGGGATGGGATGATGAACTGTGTTCCAGGCTGAAGTTCCCTCGGGATAAGTGGTTACTTGCTATGAAATGTAGGCGGTGCTTTAAACATATCATGTAATCATACACATGCATATATTTTTTGGGTAACATATCAGACCCCACCAAAAACGATAATCATGCCAAGTGGTCTCTGGCTACATAAGTAATGTTGTCCGCTGCACATATGATTCACCATTTTTTTCTGATTGAACCAAGCTTACACCACTTGTGGCTGAGGTTTCAAAATCCCAATCAGACCTTGATTGACTCTCGGCCGCATTCGTGTCGAGAGTTCGGCGTCCATTCACCACCCCGACTGCGGGTCCTAATGTGTTTTTTTGTTTGGGGAGTTTAAGTATGTTTATACGTTTAAGTAGTGTTCTTATGTGTTCTTCTAGGTTTTAGAAGCATGCATGTTTTGTTCCAGCCATGCTCCATGCTGTTCAAACATTTTCATACAACTGTCTTCGGAGACGGCAACTGCAAGAACACAATAGAAGGGTAAAAGGGTAACCAAGAACTGGAACTTCCAAAGCCAATCAGGCTCCATGTATCTGCTGATGTTGGAATGGAGGTGAGTTAGCTCTCTTCCACGCTTGGCTGCCAAGAGAGCTTGAAGGGGCCTGGACTGGGACCCTATCAACATACCTTTGCGATAGGCTATAGGGTTGTTCAATCTCTCCACAACCAGACACCCCATGGGACAGCTTCCCCCTCCGCTCAGCGCCTCAGGACATCTTTTACAGGGTGAATCCAGAGATTGCCACTGGCCCGAACAAGCGATGGGTGGCCTGAGTGCGGACGGACAATGGTGAAATGTAGTGTCAGTGATTGTTTATCAGATTAGAGAGTGCGTCATACAGGTGTGCTGGTTGCTCAAGTTGATCATTGTTTTCCTCATGGTGGACATCCACTTGGAGAACCTGTTGGAAGAGCCACAAGCAGGTCAGGAAGATGTTCTATCAGATATCAGACTACTACAACTTGATTTTGCAGTCTTGAAGAGGAGTGTTCATTAATTTGCTTTGACTTGGGAAGATGTTTTGCAGTTTTTGCTTGGCTTCCCCTATAGACTATCCCATAGGTACCCTGGTAGGGTCCTATTTACGGTCACTTAACCTTGGTTGGAAAAGCAGCTTGGTTGGCCACCTCTGCGACACGTCCAACATCGTCGAGTTTCGACCGGAGCCGCGGACCGCCGAGCGGTGCTACCACCCCGCGGACGAACGATGCCGACGTTTGGTCAGGTACCGGGAGTTTTGGAGGTTTTGTATGGGAAAACATACAGGAAACCGGTCTTCACTCTCTGGGGTTTCCGAGTTGTAGATGTTTCCAGTACACGGTACCTGATGGATCAGGGGGAAAGAATAGTTTTCATCGTTAAATTGGTCTTTGGAACGGTCACTCTTTGGGTGATCATGTTGTTTGACACTGGGATAGAGAGCCTGGACCCTCTAAGGGGTGCCCTGTCTGGAAGTCTATAGGTAGTGAGGAGTAGTCCAGCCAGGACACCCCGACAGGAGGGTCCTGGTAGAGAGCTATACTCAGGAGTCCAGGAGGGTCTCGTGGTCGACATAGACATGCTCCTGGAAAGTGATGAATGGCTATGCATAGCTTGAGCCTTCCAAGAGCTCCCCGAAAATGATGGATTCCGTGTTGGTTTGTTCACTTTATACAAGGTTTTGCTTTCAGTGCTTCACCCACAAGTATATACTTACTCCATGCTTCCACGAATACACAAGACATGGTGACACATGTTGTTTGATTGTTTCAAGTCTCTTGAAAGCTGATGTTGTTGAATTCCTCGACCCTGCTCGTTGTTCATCCCCATGCTTGCCCACCTCGTTGACCCACTGGCGCTCCCTATGGGCGATCATGGGGTCGTTGATATCAGGGATCCATGTGGGCGATTCCCTTTCCATCGAGGAAGGCGAACAGTGTCTCCGTCCTCACCGTCTCTCAGAGGGTGCCAGTGGATCCCATCGTGTACGGAGGGTCGTATACGAGACTCAATCAAGGTACAGACCTTGACGGGTGGTGCACTGCTTCTGCTGAAGTTCACCACTGATATGCGGAAAGCGTACCTTGGTTGGCACGGTTGTTTTCGCTGGCTCGCCTGGAACATAGATTCTGACTCGCCTGGGCGGCTTTCAGAGGGCTGGCAGGTTGTCTGGAGGTAAGTACATGATGAATCGTCTGCGCACAGTTGTATATATTTCTCGGACATCCAGACAAGTTTCTTGGTTGATTTCGGAAACAACAAAGAGGATGGAGTCCTTGGATCATCCCGCCAACACTTGTGACAACATGTCCTCACAGTTCTATTTGTGTCGGGGTCAGTTCCTACCGCTAGGATATGCATAGCACGACAAACTAATTTAGTGATATGTCCGGGATGTCCGCACAGAAAACAAAAGACATATCTATAGATATATCCATGCCTTATACAGATATTCTGCTTGAAAAGGGGATCAATAAAAAATCATGTAGGCACATTTGCCCATGAAATGTTTGGGCTACTAGGGTAAAGAAACAGCTAGAAGCTCTAACTAGCTATATTTTTCAAGTTGATCCAACATTGGGATACCTTTGTGATCCTTTGTGCAGCCACCCACCATGGTTGCCCCCAAACACACGCTGTCGCATGCATCAGTTTTCGATTTCACCGGCAAGGTGTCCAACGATGAATTGCAGAGAAGCATAGTTCACTTGAGTCACTTGCATAGCTTGCAGTAGATTCCGTTTGCACTCAAAAAGGGCTCAGGTGATAGTCCATCCAAAAGGATGAAACCTAGTACTTCACCCATTGAGGTGGCTAACCCAACATGGAAACCAAAGAGCACTGAACCATGAATTCACGAATAGAAGAGTTTGGCAAAGTTGGTCTCTGAATCTGACCTTAATTCTATATACTGTTTCCGCCCTTCCCACTCTTCAGCTTCACACCCACCACCCCTCAAAATGTTATGAACAAAATTAGGAAAACTGTTTGGAACGCTACTTGAAAAGCCCCGCACGCGCTCCTTTTGTCCACCGTCCAAAGACGAAAACGCCGCAAAAAAGGCTGCTGGAACCACTCTCACCTTTGGAGCTCTACGGCTGCGTGGAAAGCTCCTGGAGCATCGTCCTCGCTGCGACTGGGTCGACCTGGGCGGTGGTCGGGTGGGCGGTGTCAACCGCGCGGGTGAAGCTGTAGCAGAAAAAACAAGCTTTTAGATGTCATGTTGGTTGAGTTGGATCCCTCCAAACTTCCAAATCCATCAAAAGGGTCGCAACAAAACGGTTTCAGAGATGTTCTGTTGAGTTTCGCGCCCCTTTCTCCGTTCGGATGGGAGATTTTCGGGGCGTCATGGAGATTTGCAGCCGTCGATTTGGGGGTTTTCCGTTGGATCCCTTGTTGGGTAAAGACTCAGGTGTTCCAAATTGGATACCTACATACCCTAAGGATCCAGTCGTACCCTCTGAGAAGGTGGGACTGGGGGTGGGTGGGTTTGGAGGGTCCAGTCGTACCGTACTTGAGGTTCGGTACAACTGGATCCCTAGAGATGGACATCTATAGACTGGAACTGATATGAGTTGGTGATCTCATACAGAATCAGCATGAGGTGGCTGAGATATCCACACGACATGACATGAGGTGGCTGAGAATCAGCATGATGAACTGGGGAGCTGGGGTTTTCAGCATGTTGTTGAGCTGCTTGGCTTCTCTTCTCAGAGAAGCACCAAATCATGTTTTAGCTGACACGAAGTTCCGAAGGTGGAACACTGACTCTTGAACACGACTCTTCCTCAATGGGAACGGGTATATACATATTTGGGTAGAAGAAGTCCTGGTAGTAGACCCACGGACAGGTGCTGGCCAGTGCCAGCGCAAAAAGGGGGGTTCCTCCAGTCCCCCAAACCCGTGCTTCTACTCAGATCCACCTACCCGTCGACGTCAAAACCCTCCCAGGCCATTGGCATTGCGAACATCACCAAGTGTGAGGAGCTGCGGAAGCCCGGGGCCAACGAATGGCTTTGATCCTCAAGTTGACCAGATCAAACCGCGAACAATGTTTTGTTTGCCGAAGAAAACACGTGGGACGTTGGACTCCTTTTGTGGGAATATATTTAAGATACAAACAAGTACAGGTGGTCATGTCCAGCGTAAGTAAAGGTCAAGTAAAGGTCATTCCTCTTCGCGGTAAATTCTAGAGAAATCCTGGACATATGAATGACTACAGCGAGTACAGTCTTTGTTCTCTGTGTTTTTTCAACTACAAGGGAACAAGGGAACAGCTCTCCAGTGACACAGTCCAAGTGAACTGGTCTTTCAACGAATAAGCTTTTTTGGGATACTGCAGCCTTCTTCTGCATTGGGCCATTTACAGCGGCACTGCCTGCTGCACTACCCGTCACGACTTTGCTTGACCCTACTCGGCCAAAGCGGGTCTTTTTCCACGGTCACGCAGTTGATCTCGACGAATGTCGAGCGAAGCGAAGCGCTCTCGCTGCGGGGATTCTCTTTTGCAGGGAGGTCCATGGGGGTCTTCCAGATGCAAAGTGCGGTGAAGGAAGAAATGGAGCCAAAGCGTATCCAGTCTCCCATGTCTTTGTTACAGAGACTTCAGTTCCCTCACCCTACAAGCTAGCTTGTGCTGTGAAACACAGGTCATCACACAGAACCTTCACACTTCAGAAAGGACAGACTGGACATAAATGGACATGATATGCAGGTGCCATGATATGCCTATGCACTTTGTTTGCAGCTCTTCGGATAGCACAGAGACATGACCAAGGACAGCTTTCCTGTTGGAATTTTGAAGGCAATATATATATATATATACATTAGTACATTAGGCATATTCATATTGCTAATTGCTAATTTTAAACATTGCTAAACCAGATCATCAACTTCCCTCACTCCAGAGGAGTTCAATGTTTGATGAACTGCTGGCGTTTCTCTATCTCCACCTTCGTGGACACCTTTGGGTCATATACTCATCCCTACAGCTCCAACCACATCCTTAGAAGGAAGTTCGACCCCAACCCAACCCCAAGCACCTTCGACGCTGAGGTAGTTGGGGCCCTAGTGTAGGGCATATTCCGGTGATACAACTGGTGGTTTGTGCTGGTGAACTAATGCTGATGAAGTCCGATCAAATTCAGCAGAGCGCCTACGTACATATAGCATCAGAGCAAGATTCCCGTGACAACTTTAGTTAGATTCCATTGAATCTGAGTTGATTCTGTCAAATGCATATTTTAGATTACTCCAAGCTAATCCAAACTGTATGTACTTTGTTGCCCACATGGGCACCTTCTCATGCTTCCCACGACAGCATGCCCGCATTTTGTGTCAAGTTGCGCCTGCGTTTGGTGTCAAGTTCGGTGTCAGTGCGACTGTGAGAGCCCAACAGAGCTGGTTTGTTGTTGGGTGTATATCCATGTAAGCGACGACAACATGACGACAACATCATTGGTGGGTTTGCCTAACACTAGAACGTGCGGAATTGCGTTTCTACCTCCAACCACTTGCTAGTGAAAGGTTCAGTCATTATGTGTAAACGTGTAAACAGTAAACAGGTTCAGTTTTTTTTTTGGGGTATATTATTATGACATATCATGCTTAAGTGAAACATGTTGCACACAAGTTTTCTTTGACATTTGCAGCGTCATCAATCGAAATCATGCCGGTCGCGCCGGACGAAGAGACCGTGATCTTGGCCATAAAGATGCTGGTTTGCATGTTTAAAAGATCCGCTTTAGTGGAGGCCATGCTGTGGACGGTGTTTGCAGCGCATGTGATTTGGTTAAAGGTTTTATCTGTGGAGCTACCAGAAGGTTGTTGGGGGTAGAGGGTCAACCGGACAGATGTTGCTCATCAACAGATTGATGCAATTTCGAAAAAGAGGGTCCCTCGCAAGCTTCCCCTCCCTCCACTTCTATTTCACCCTTGGAAGATCAGCCAAGACCTCCTTTGTTCATTCTTGGTCCATGGAGCCGTCGTCTAGAAAGCTGCTTGACTCTTTTGCTGACGTGCAGATGACCTGGTCAGCTTACATTGACGGCATTTTGAGGGAGAGCTGAATTTTTCGGGAATGTCTTCAGAGCTCGCAAGCTTCCCAATTCTCCATGTTTCAATGGCTCACACTGTCTTCGTGTGGCAGGCGGTTCGGTTTCAGACCGCCTTGTGGACACCCGGCTCGCACAACGGGCAGGT
This sequence comes from Durusdinium trenchii, assembly GCA_963970005.1. NCBI lineage: Eukaryota > Dinophyceae > Suessiales > Symbiodiniaceae > Durusdinium > Durusdinium trenchii. The sequence continues at coordinate 1,383,054 of CAXAMN010005669.1, forward strand.
GGACAAGCTTCAGATGACCGACTGCTTTCGGAACGGCGACTTCGTCCGGGCACAGGCGCGGGCGCGAGGTGGCTCGGGGAGGGTGAAGGCTGAGTTTGGCCCAGGTCAGTCAGCCGCAATGAAAAAGCGAGACATGATGGAACCAATGTGTACCCCTCCGACTCACCAAGATGGAAGTAGAAGATAGTCAACATAAAAATGGTTGACCTCGAGCAATGTAGTCTTCGATTTGCATATGCAAATCACAGAGTAGTAAACCATGGTGGTATCATGCTGTGGCATACACCAGTCTCATCTTGGATACACCATGATCGACCCGGATTTTCCATGCCCCATCTTTTTCCCAGAAACTCCATGACGTATGGCATACGCTCCATACATTGACCCCGACTTCAATCCACCCCCTGGCCTGATCGGTCAATATGCCCATAATATGCCAGTCTCATGGAGTGTTGAGCTTTGTCGTGGTTCTTTTCTTCGTTGGTCGTATCAGCTCTCCATAGGCTCAGAGCTCTCCACATGCAGAGCCCTGTTTATTCCGTGTCACCGTGTTGGTCACCGTGGTGGGTCAACGAATGACCGCAAGGAACCAATCGGCACAATCGGCCCCAACGAATAACCCTTCAGAAAGCCCCATTGATTAACCCTTTGAGGGTTATAATTAACATAATCTAATAGTATTTCTATGAATTCAGAAAACACTTGAAGGATGAGTCATCGATTAAAAATTAATCAAAAACACCTGAAGGGTCAGTCTAAGGGGGATCATTCTTAGACAAACCCTTTGGGTTTATTCTCACCTTGCACATCTTCGGCAACCACAGCAAAGCATGGTCAAGACATCTCAAGACCCATCTAAATCGCGACATTCAACTCTGTGTCTCCAGCCAACAATGTCCATGCCCTCTTACCTCATTCCAGGCCATTTTCTTGTGATCTCATGTCATGTCATATCATATCATGTCATAATATATATATATAATACTGTATCCATGTTTTCCTCACCTCAATTCCACCCCATTCCAGCCCCCCCTCCAAAAAACACAGGGACTTCCGCGTGCCACGCGCCGATGGACGCCGAACAAAACCTCTGACGCGCCCCAATTCGGTCCGCCGCGGTCGGCGAGTTCCGGAGGTTTTAGCCTTGGGAGATCATCGCTCCTACGCTGGGGGGTCCTGACACATTCTCGGACATGGGCAGAGACAGACCTGAAGGGTGCTGGGAAGTGTTCTGAAGGTATACTTGAAACCTGAGGCCGTGACCATGCATCATGCATGGCCTTTTTGTTTGGCCTACAAAATAAAAGGACCGGATAACCCCACATGATAAGTTTTACAAATGTCAATTGTATATGAACATCACATGGGAGACGGAGTAGTGAGATGAAAAGTCAAGAACGAAGTGTGAGGAGAGAAGGTATATGAGGCGGTTGTGCTAAGACGTGTAGTATAAGTGATGATGTGATGGACGAGGATGAGAAGGAGGGGAGGGAGGAGGTGTGTGTGTGTGTGTGGTAAGATGGCGTGCGTGTGTGTGTGTGTGTGGGTGTGTGATAAAGTGTCTGATGATGTGATGAACAAGGATGAGAGGGACGAGAGAGAGAGAGAGAGAGA
>CAXAMN010005669.1:1385067-1534997 GCA_963970005.1 Durusdinium trenchii
AAAAAACTAGAACCCCACACAGAGATGTGGGGAATAAGATTACAGTACCAAAAACGAAAGGTGCTGTTTTTATTTTTATTTTTCGTTTGGGAAGTTAGTGTGCTTCCAAGTGTCCAAAGGTGTCCAAGATCTGTTGGCACAAGTCTTGTTTCACTGATGATTTCCTACAGTTTTTTGGAATTTGTCATTCAAAACCAGCCCCAAAATCTTTGACAATCCAAGGCCATCCAAGGCCACAACTGTAACCCAGACACTCCATGTATAATCATGTATAGAATATTTATATACATATATATACATTGACCCCTGAAACAACCCCAATGTAGGTAGACAAACCATACATAGAGTGTTTGGGTCATGTCATCCAACTCAAGAGCCCGTGCCATACATGTGTTCATCTCGAGTTTCAGGCCACAATGAAGGCTTCACAGACATTCTTCTGGTCCTTACCAAGCAGAAGCTCCGGCGTTTGGTACCTCTTCCAGGTCTTCTGCCGTCCCATCAGTCAGCCACGACCCGGGGCTCCGGTCTGCCAAGACCCGGTGAACCACGGCGAAACCACGGCGCCCCAGGTGCTGACGACGGCCGTGGCGGAGAACTTGGGAGTCCGGGCGCTCTTTCGCGGCAGGACGGCGACCGACGTGGAGCGACGCGAGCGACGCGTGCCTTGCACAGAGGCCATTTTCGGAACAACACCTTGTCGATTCGGCCGGCGGTTTGAACCACGTGTGTACACGTTCGCACTGCGCTTTGGAACTGGTATTTAATCATCATTTCAAACAACGCCTCAATGTTGTCTACTATATCCATTTAGGGACTACTTTGTTTACATCCATTTGCCACAATAGGAGACAATTTGTTCATCCTCTGACTCAACTCTTCACCCGGGCGCCCAAAACCTCGAACCCCAAAACCTCGCATCACTGGTCTTAACAGCATCAATGCAAGCTGTGTTGTTCTGCCTGGATATGCGCAGATTTTGTGCTGTTTGCTTATGCTTCATTTTTTCAGACTGATCATGGAATACAAGCAATGTGCAAAAGGTGCATCAAAAGCAGGATCCTCCTGGTCCGGATCCTCGCTGTATGCATATGCAAGGCGCCAGATCAGTGGGGTTTGTCGCTCAGATCAGGCTGTTTGATCCATAACGGCTTGAAACGACCCGTTATCGTCAGGTCAACTAGAGGTTGTCCAGCCCCAGCACCCGCCAGCATTGTTGTCACTGAATCAGCTACTGATGTTTGCTTGCTTACAACCACCCATGGCATTTGATGCATCAAAAATTTATGATCATCTCCAAACTGGTCCAGCTCGCAACAGGAGATAGAAACTCAAGAGTAGGGTGATCTGACCACTGACCAATGTATTTTGTTGGATAACACCGCCGAGCACAGCAGCATCACAAGTCAGATATATTTTGTTGATAACCCTTTTCCAAGGGATCCAATTGCCACTATAGCTAGTAACATTTGGCGCAGTGTTTGGCGTAGCTACTCATGGCTGCCTGGCATCCGGATGGAGCTCGCAACTGCCCCAGCAGCCGAGACGCGACGCATGCAACTCATGGAACTCCAGGTCATTGCCGCGCGCTCTGTGGCGGGAGCACCTTTAGCGCCTATCAGCTGGTGCCGGAGGGGGGGGAGGGGGTGGGAGACTGAGAGGCGCTGAACATGGAGGTGTAGTTCAGTAGTATGTCATTCAGTTTTCAAAGGCAATTGTTCTCTCTCTCTCTCTCTATGTGGCCGCAAGGGTTATGTTTCGGCAACCCAGATTCTGAAAGAATTGTATTAATTTTCACTCATAAACCGATGTTCAACCTGCAACCTTGGTTTGATTGAACTCACTGACTTATCCCTGTAGGGCTCCAACCATATCCTCAGAAGGTGATTAGACCCCCCAAATCCACCCCAACCACCTGGAGTTAGTTGGAGCCCTATATTTTTTTTTGCCCACATTCTTGGCTCGTCAGTTGAAACCACCAACCAGGAAAGTACGTATACCTTTCTAGAGAATTCTTCGAGTCTCCTCCCTATAGCCGGGGCCAACACGAGTGCGTTCATGCAGAGGCGGCACGATCGACCCCGCCTCATTTGGTAATTTTTTTGAGTACAAAGTACGATGTTCAAAGCTTTGTAAAGGTGAGCCTTCAGGAAGACCAGGTAGTTACAGTATGAGAGGTTCGCATATTTCTGGCCTTATGAGAGGCCAGACATTCCATATATAGGCCACCATGACCACCAAAACCACCCGTGTACACCACCTGTGTAAACCACCTGGGAGGATGTTTTGGAAGGGAATTGTTTGTGGATCCGAGTCGCTGGTGCGATTGAACATTTGTTTCATCTAGCCTTGTGAGACACAGAGATGCCAGAATGGCCATGACATTTTTCTCTCAAGCAACAACGCCCAAGTAGATGGCTTGATTCATTGTAACCGGGGTATTCACTGTGAGCTGTGTCTCAACGTGTCATCACCGTCAGGCAGTTCATGAAGTGTCCCGTCACGGGCAAAAAGGACGAGCTTTGCTGGGACGGAGGTTCTGACAACAACGTCAGCTGTTCGACATAGCAGTTGGTTGCCACAAACCCAGACTGGACCATGGATGGCATGCATGGCCCCATGCAAAGCTACATGTGGGTGGTTCAGGGGTGAATGTAGATTTAGATTATGACATACATGGAGTGTTTGGGGGGGGCAGGGAATGCAAACCTTTACATCCACGTCATGTGGACATTGATGGCCTACTGACTATGTCGTTCACCTGGATCTTGTGCCATGCGACATCCTCGCAGGGCAAAGTTGCATCGATTTGCAAATGCACGGCCCATCAAAGGTTCACTGCTCTTTGAACGTATAACAATACCCCATGGCCCGTGAGGCGCATGGCACGGGCACGGTTTCGTCGAAGGAAGTCAACATGGGCGCCCATCCGAAAATTCGTCCCGCCATGGTTGGTCCCTGCATGGGGCCTCTTGTCATCGCGTATCGTGAGTGAGACGGTGAGGCGACCGGGGCCCGGGTGGGTGCCAAGCCTGTGGACCCTATCCAGTCATACCGAAGCGGTGAGGTGAAAGGTACGACTAGAGCCGCTGAGTTGAGGTTGCCCCAGTGACAGCCATGTTCTCTCCAAGGGCGATCCGATGTTCTCTCCATCCGTATCCGGTGGATGCAGGAGAAGAGGAAGGTGGCCAAGCCGATGACGCTGTGACGAGTGAAGCAGTAGGCTTGTGCTGCTCCATGGGGATGTGTCCATTGAAATTGCATGTTGAAACTGAAGCCACAAGAAGATCCAAGATCGGACATATGTCACTGAAATTGTTTAAAGCATGTTAAAGCATGTAGCCGGAACATCAGCTTCTGAAAGAGGACACATAGAGCCTTTGGCTTGGAACTTGTCCCAACGGTGTATCCGAAGGAAAGATTGGATGTGGCTGTTCTGGAGTCAGATCCATGATACTTTTGCCAGGTCAGAATCTATCATCTATCTAGACTAGAAAACAACTCATGAAGAGAGATCGATCTGATCACCGTGGTATTCCAAGAGAGAGTTTTCTCGGGGATCAGACATTACTTCTCTCTCTCTCTATGTAGGGTGTCAGAAATTATCAGAAATTACTGGGGTGTTCCTTTTCTGACAGATGCTTGAACCGGGTTCTGACAGATGCTTCATTCTGATGTTCTTCCTATGGCACATGAGCTGTTGAGCTGTTGAGCTGACAGATCACTGACTCGTGAAAGCATGAATGAAAAGATCTGGAACACTAATGAAACCATGGTGAACTCACTAAAACATGATGAACTGACACGTTTGAGCCTTTGAGCTTCCATGTTTCCCACTTCAGAAGCACACGGTGAAGACGTTGCGCAAAATGGTGTGTTGATTGGACTCCTAGGGTGCGGGTTCTTGGTACTTTTTGGAGTGTGACATATGACTTGTTCTATTTTCCCACCTCGCAGGTTTTCGGGTTGTTCTTCCTACAGGGTGACAGGGACCAGTGTTCTCCGGACCAAGCCAGGCACACGTGAGGACTGTCAGCGGAGGACCGTCCAGATTTGTGAGCATTCAAGTCGGGGCTCGGTCGACCACCGAAAAGATTGGGCGATGCGAAAGAACTGTGAGGGTTCAGAGTGAGGGTTCAGCCGCTGAGAATCAGTTACAACGACAAGAATTCCTGGACATTCCTGGACCATCCATGTACGGAATATATTAATATATATATATATATGATGCCTACATCGTGCACTTAAATCACCCAATATGTTGATGGTTTGGGGTTGGTTTGCAATCCAGGAAGTGTTGGATTTCCGCAAGGCATTTTGAGTGCTGGGAATCGTTTTGTGCTGTCCACACTAGAGTCAGAGCCTTTTGGCCCTCCCTTATCCAGTGACTGACAAATCATGATAAATCCCAAACCATCGGAAGACGATCTTTAAGACTCTTCACAACCTTCAACTAAAGACCTGGCAGTGAGGATGCTGGTAGGGAAGATGTTAGTCTTAAGCTTCACAGTTCCTGGACCCGATCAAAGGTTCTCAAGAGAGTTTGGATCTGAAGTGCACTTGGATTTGGTGTCCCAAGGAGTTCGGATCCCTTGCACAAACACCTCACTGCATTTTGCTGCATGTAGATGTGTGCAGCTGTTTAGAGGTGTTTTTGGCCCGCAATGGGGGGCGGCAAGTCATCTATCATGTGCAGTGTGGAGCTTTGATCACCTTGAGATTGCCATTCACGGGGCGGTGATGCAAAAGACACAAAGTTGAAAGCTGACAGTAGTACCAGTGTGAGTTTGCATTTCGACAGAGCTTGTTCAATTCTTTGACAAACCGGAATGCACCACACACACATGCAGTCGCTTGGAACCTGAAAGCAATCTGCCTTTCAAGCAGCCGACCATTCTATTCAGATTTTGCATATGGAAGATGACCCAGCCGCTGCAGGTGCCGCAGGCGGGGTTGTCCACCGAAAGTCGGTCGTGGTCACCCGTGGTCACCCGAAAAGATCACTCAACACATCCGGATGGGTTCACACGGTGGGTCGTTGAACGCGGGTGGGACTGTCGAAACCTCATCAGTTGGGGGCCCTGTGGTTTTTCATGGTGGTCAACAGGATGCCGGGATGTTCCCAGTCACATGAAGGTACTTGGATCCCTGGAAGGAAACAGAGGTGGGAGCACAACCGACGATGCACAGACAACAAATGCCTGGACCTGGCGAGGGACAGATGACTGACATGGCGACCAAGGACCAAATAGTAAGGATTTGCGACCAAGGCTTCCAACCACCATGGATTTCTTTCCCAAACAACCGGTGTTTTTACGAAGGGTTTTAGACTACACCATCAGGCCAACCTTTTGAATGGCCTTCGAAGGTTTTGGGGATTCTGAGTTTGGAGAGGGCAAGACCTCATCACACATGTTGCGCTAAAAGCCATCCGGAAAGCAGGCATTAGGCCCAGCAGGCAGGCTGCGTCAAGAGAAAGCGTCCTTCATCACACGAAAAGGCCTTAAGAGCCATCATATCCCAGACTAGCCATGTATATATATATATATATGGAATACATAATTATGCCTAGAAGAACCCCTGAAGCCACCCCAATGTAGGTAACTATTGCCTACATGGATAGTCCGGGATAGGAAGAAGAAAAGCCTTTTGCACCGTTGGCTCGACGTTCTTGAGGCACTGGACTCTCTATTTTCCATGTCTCGGAAAACTGCGTGGTCAATGACCACGAGTGACAGGAGATCTCTGGCAGGCGCTTGATAAACCTTCCCAAACCAGGGCTTAATTGTGACTTGTCTCAAGTCCACATCAAGTTGCAATGGCGGCCAGACAAGGGGATTCTTTGGCAGGATGGGAAGCTGCGTACCTCCTTCATAGCCCCAAAAGCCAAGAAGTTGCCACAAAAACTGTTCAAGGGAATCTGTTCCGATGGCATCACCACAGACCCCAAATTGCTTATGTTTTCCAAGCTCACACGACGACAGAACTTCACAGAACTTCTATATCAAGCAAACACACATATGTGTAATGCAGAGCAATCTACATCCAGGCAGAGTTGAACAATACAGACTCAGCTTGGGCCACAGAAACGAAGAAAAACGGCACCGCTTTCCGTGGTCGTTCCGTGGTCCGCCGCGTTCCCGTGCTGAAACCGACGCTAGACGGTCGCGCCCTTCGGTGCGACAGCCAGTGGCAGTGCCTGGGGGCCCCGGGGGTCACTTGTGGTGGGCGAACGGCCAAGGAGGTTTACAAGTGGAGTTCATGTGGGTTTTCTCATCAATGCGCCTGATATGTTTCATCATAAACTGATAAACTACAAGTAAGAAAAGGGAGTTCTTTATACTTGAGTGGGAGTTCCAACTAGAAATGCGCTAACACTATGTTTGCTGTTGGCCAGATCTTTTTTTCCACGGTACTTTTACTGCATTCGTTGAAGTTTTTCTTGACCCTCACACAGCCGACGTATTTTGTAGCTTGAACCAACCAAGTGCAGGTGCAGGATAAGAAATGCAGGTCAGGAGAAGACCGATGGGGTCAGGAGCTCAGCAGGCTGACTGTGCTGGCTGGGCGCCGCTGGGGTGCGCCCCGGAAAGGTAACGGCGAACTGGGAGTCCCGTGGTAGACGGGTCGTTGATGGCATCCTTCTGCTCGCCAAAGAAAAGACTATCCGGAGGGAACTTGTTGGGAAGACTAGTTGGGAACTCGTTGATCAGTCAGGAGGTGAAAGAGTATGTGAACTCATTGGGACAGAGATCTTACAGAGGATTTCACCAGATACTGGCTCATGTCTTGCAGTGTGACTGCATAATAAGGGCTTTGGTGTGGCCCAAGAATTGGTGTTTCCTGAACATACAGGGCCCTCATGTTAAGCTATTTATGTATAGCAAAATGGTTTTGGATCAATCCGCGGATACCGGTTGACCTACCTGGGACGTCCATGGTGTTGGGGCTCCACGCTCCAGCACTGACTCCTCAGGCTTTGATTGCACAGACATTGAAGAAGCTGTCTGAAGAGGAGAAGTCGGGTTGTTTTGCTATCCTCAGGTCTGAAAAGTCGGAAAAGCTATCCGATAAGTATCTTCCAGGTGATGGACAACTGACAATGAGTCCTACGCCTTTTTCTACTTTGAGGTTGTTTTATATAGATCGATGAGACACACCCATATCAGGCCATCCGCCTCTCGTATCGATGGCCTGATACCATGCCTGGCATCGATGACACATCATCCTTGAATAGATGGAAAAAGGGACAGCGGTTCAATCTATAAGAGGGGTGTTGTGTAGACTAGTTACAGCTGTAGTAGCTGTTCATGACTCTGGTTATATTTCAATTCCATTCGTGACTCTGGTTATATTTCAAAGCCACGACCCAAGTGTGACCCTTGATCCATTTTGATCCCCTTGATCATTGGAATGCACACTGACCATCACTGACCGATGAACACGGGAGCACAAGAGGAGTGGTGCGATCAAAAGTCTTGGAGGTGAAAACCGGGTCAGCCTCCAAAGAAGATTCCAAGCAGAAACCCGCTCTCCTTGCAGAATAGTGTTGTTTTTGTTTCGCACCCTAAGAAAAACAGGACCCTGAAGTCGTTGTTTCGCTTTGGTTCAGGAGTCATTCACCTCTGCAAGTCGGGATATAGACTACCCTGCACTATAATCCCTAGGGCTCCAACCACCTCCTGAGAAGGTGGGCCAGGGGTGGGTGCCAGGGCGGTCTAACCACGTTGAGGACATGGGTCAGGAGCCCTAGGGAATATGGATCTCTAATGGACACCTGGATGATCCTGGTCGAATTTCCCTGTATTGGACGGGACGCACGACGTTGATGTCGTACGTCGAACACGACAGTTAGACGACGGGTGCAGATGGTCCGATCATCGCCCAGGACGATCATCGCCACGTGCAAGTGGCTGAGCCACTGGGCAAGAAGCCGAAGAGCACTGGGAATTTCAAGGGACGTTAAGAATGTTAGTTTTTTTTTTGAGGTGATCTTAGAGCACCAAAACCCCCTCCACTTAGGAGGGTTCTGTCCTCTTCTACTTGGTTGTGTTTTTATTTGTGTTTTCCTCGTGACTTGGTTGTTTCTGTGGGTTGCACAGGCTCCTAGCAAGTGTATCTGGTATACGCTCAATGCTGTTCAGTCCCTACAGATCCAGTCGTACCGAACCTCAGAAGGTACGACTGGACCCGACAACGGCACCTAAATAACAGTGCCTCCTTCCTCACCTAACCTGAGAAGGTACTTGGATCCCCAGGGAGTAGCAAAAGCATGCAAAAGCCATATCTACTATAGTTGTCTGTGCCTTTGCTGCTCTTTCGGTTTCACGTGTACCTTACATAGTCTGTGTTGTATTGATTGCCGTGCCTTTCAGTTCTTTGTCTATAGATGTCATTTCCTGGCCCTGATGTAAAGTACAACTCACCGCAACTCACCGGAAGAGGTAAGGGCCAGCAAGGGTTTGTCTTGTTCGCGCGGCACCTCTCCATTCTGCAAGTCAGTGCATCATTATAAAGGATGATCGGCCATGTTTTGGCCACAGGTCATGTATCCGTAATCTATCAATACATATCAAGCTTATATTATCATAGAGATTCTAGATTATGATATATCATAGACCAGGACCCTCCAAGAGGTGTCTATAAATAGCTTCGGCCAGAAGGTGAAGAACAGGGTGTCTAAAAAACACCGTGCGAACAGAAAGTCCATATCATAATGATAATACAATATATATGGTAGTCGATCGAAAGGTCGACATAAGGCCTATGCCACTGAGAGCCTCTTCAAGTTGTCCGCGAATGTTTCTTTCTCGAGTTCGCGAAAGTAATTGTTTTTTTGGCAAAAGATCTGCGAAAGAGTCTATTATACTATATGGTATACATGCAGTTTTTAGGCTTGAAGCCATGCCCTCCTCCTCCTGCTGCTGCAGCAGCTGCTGCTGCTGCTGGTGCTGTTCCTGCTACTGCCACTACCACTACGACTACCACTTCTTACTACTCCTCGTGCTGCTGCCACTGGTTGTTACGCTGTGCGCCTAGAAACCCACCAATGACGCGACAATTTTTGGCGAAAGATTCGCGCAAGTTCCGCGAAAGCATAGGCGAATGTGAAGGTTTGTTTTGTGGATCCTGCCCAAGCCAAGCAGCGACAGACCTAGCAAGACATGAGCGCAACAACCGTTGATAGCTCTTCCGGCTCGTCCTCCACCAGTTCTGCTGATTCATCCAATGGTGGTGATTGAGAGTTCTCGCCAATCTGCCTTGTGCCGCAACCTCGTCTGCAGATCCAAAATGGTGCTTGATGGAAGTGCTTAGGCTGCTATGTAGAACCACTATGATTTCTAGAGGGTATACCCCCCGCGAAAGTTAAACATGGAGTTCGCGAAAGATTCGCGAAAGTATTTTTTCGCGAAGAATGGCCTGCCAGCAAGAAGGAATTTTGATCAACCACCATATACATCAATGCGAAGACCGGATGAATAAAACCCCCCACGTGGAAGGTCTAGAAAGTCTAACAGGTCTGAGATTCCATTCATGAGGTCCCCTCCCCTCCCCCTGCATAATCTGCTCAGGGAGCAATCGTAGTCGCAGTCATCGTCGGTAGAGGTAGTAGGTAGTAGGTAGTAGGTAGTGGCAGTCGTAGTAGTAGTCGTCGTCGTCGACGTCGTCGTCGTCGTAGTCGTTGTGGTGGTGGTGGTGGTGGTGGTGGTGTTAGTAGTAATAATAATAGTAGTAGGAGCAGCAGCAGCAGCAGTAGTGGTAGTGGTAGTCGCAGTAGCAGCAGCAGCAGTAGTGGTAGTAGTAGTCACAATAAGTCTAAACAAGCGCAAAGAAAAGGCCAGGGACACAGGATCAAATGAATAGGGGGTAGTAGTGCAGATTATTGATGGGGGACCGGCCCTTGTGAGGGGTACCCTTTGTGAGCTTGTCAAATGATTGCTTTCTATTGTTTTTCAATGAGGCAATGTATAGGCCCTGGGCCCTAGACATGTTTTAGGATTTCATCTAGGTGGTAGGTGCTAGGTGGTAGGTGGTTGTTGGTGGTGGTGGTCGTCGTAGTAGTAGTAGTAGCAGTAAGTAATATGAAAAATTGACCTGGTTGTGGGCTCGGATTAACTGGGGGGGATTTCTGGTAGCAAGCTAGACCATTGCTAGACCATTGGGGGGGGAAATCAAAAACGGACATCAAACACGAATACTACTTTTAATTTGGGCAATTTCCGGCGGCTTTGTGGGCTCGGGTTAACTAGGAGGGATTTATTTATCCTAACCTCACATTACCGTGTGAACCAAAGGACTCGTTAAACTTGTTCTTTTGTAATGCATTCATATGAACGTACTTGACTTAAAAGATCGTACTTTACTTGTCTGTAAGCACCTCTAAGTAGACCATTTATATCAACAATTTGGCTCACAGGGGTTCAGGGTTGGGATCACCAGAAAACCATGTCTGGAAACGTCGGATCGGCCCTTCGTTGCAGTGGAGGGGTTCAGGCGGGCGTGCGTGGCACAGGTGACAAACCAGAACAATCAACATATCCGACATATCCAGGGTATGCGCCTGTAAAAGCCCGAAAGAGACAGGAGGTATGTGGGGTCTCCACAATGGAAGTATCCACACCCTGTCAAAATTCCACCAATCTAGCGGGTTCCCCAACATTTGCTCAGAATGGTGTTGGATCGCAACTTTCTGGGAGGATGGTTCTGTCCACAATAGCTCAACCAAATTCCAAAGACATCCATCCACAGGGACATGCATGATTCCTTTTTTCTCACCACGGTCGTCGCTCGATGGACACGATGGCGATGGAATCTGGAGATGAAGCACTATGAAGCGTGCTCTTCGAAAGAGATTCGAGGCTATGCATCTAGCCGTTTTGTATTTTCAATCCTGCTAATTTGGCCATACCTAATTGAAGCCAGGGGTGGGTCATGTGCCACCAACACTGCGAACAAGGAGCCTATCAGAACCGCGTTGCCTATGACGAGGATGAAGGTGCCCTCAGGATGCTTTCAACCTATTTTTGAAAAGTTAGCAACATAGTGCTAACAATGCTAACTTTTAGCAGTGTTAGCATGCTAACGTGTTAACATTGTTATCTTAGTTAGCTAACTTTTAACTAAGTGTTAGTAACATATATATATATAGATATAACTGTTAGCATTGTTACACCATAGTTGCAACTATGTTACAACCATGTTGTGACCCTGTTAGGTAACTAGAGAAGCTTCATTTTGGCAGACCTGGCAGGATGTTGCTGATCAGTTGGTTTCCACAGAGACTGCGATGGCCTATGTGATTCGGGTTCATTGTGCAATTGGGGAAGAGTCGATTCGCCAGCTTCGCTCTGGCGATCCCCCACATACACACCACTCTCACGCGTGGCTGTTTTAGGGGTTGCAAGCTGCTTACCACATCCAGGCCAGGTTCCAGACAAGTTGCTCCTCATGTTGGGAGGCTCCTTGGCAGGTCCCTTGTGGGCCTGGCTTCATGTTGTGGGTCGTTCTGCGACCGAAGGTCGTTGGGTTGCTCCTCTTCAGTTGTACATTGATTTCCAAATGGCTACAGGGTTGACAGGGCCAGTCTTTGACCCAGTGAGTAATTGTTGGAAGGATCCAAACCTGCGCAACCTGGACTCACTCCGGGGCTTTCCTTTTCCTCAGCAGCTTAATTGGTCTGCACGTGTCTTGCTGATTATGTTGGACTTGAGAGGATTGAGCTCTAAAGCAACGTTGTGCAGGCCCGACTCATCGGTCATTGGTCATTGGTGTTTGTCCTTCCCCTTGATGTGGATTGTTCATGGGCATGACACGGTGGACACTTGGCTTCAGCGGAACTTTCCGGTTGGTTCTACCCGACGTCGGGCCGCTGGATTGCAGTCCGGGTCCCCTCGATGGAGGTGGGTGTGCCAACTTTGGGTCGGACTTTCGGAGGAGGTGAATCTTGCCTCGCCTGATGTTACCATACGGCTCGCAAAAGGCCACCCGTAGGGACACATGGAAAAGATGGAAAAGATGTTTTTGCACTTTTTGTAGCAGGGTTTTGACCTGGTCCCTGGATTGTTTCTACCATGTTCCGCAGACAGACTGCGAGGCATGCACATGTCGTTGCAAGTTTTTGTAGCTATAGGGTATTCATTTTCACCTGGTCCCTGGATTGCTTCTACCACAAGCAGACTGCGGCCAGGCGGAACCGCATTGCATGGCTTCTGAAGCCGAAGCTGCACATGTTCAAGCACATGCTCAAGCATTGCTTGCGGTGGCGACTCTTAGCTGCTGTTCACAGTCACAGGGTTCCATCCAGACTAGTCTGGGCCAGAATCTAGTATAGGTCAATGACCTCTGTGCTCATAGGCCATAGGTCTTTGGACTTGAGATCATTTGGCAATTGTACACACAAGGGCACAACTCGCGGCATTCGGCGTGCTTCTCGGAGGAGGACAGCATCGGCGTGCTCAAGCATGTGGCCAGACACGTTTCGGGCCAGCAGTGTGAGAGCTACTTGATGAAGGTGGCGCGCTTGAGGCTGAAGGTGGCAAAATTTAAAAGCGCATGCGGAGGGCCGAGGTTTTTGAGACAAGCTCCGGATCCACGCATGAATGTTGTACGATTTTGGAAGATTTTTGAGACAAGCTCCATGCGTGAATGTTAAACGATTTTGGAAGATTTTTGAGACAAGGTCCATGCGTGAATGTTAAACGATTTTGGAAGATTTTGGAGACAAGGTCCATGCATGAACGTTAAACGGTTTTGGAAGATAAATTTGTGTTTCTGATAAACACGTAAACAGTTTGGAGTCATATGCGTTGCAGGATCGACATGGAGGCGGCATGGAAGCGGTGATCGGAGCACTGCTTAGAAAAAGTGCTCGGAGAGCGGATGGGCAGAGTTAGGCAGTTTAAGTAGTCCATGTCGAAGTCTCCCGGGTCTGCAGGGTTATATACCCTAGTGCTCCAACCATATCCTCAGAAGGTGGTTGAACCCAAAAACGATTAAACCCAACAACTTCAAGAGGTACGTGGTTGGAGCCCAAGGGATGATATACAATATATATATATATATCTATATATATATAGTTTTCCTTTGATTCCAGTGAAGCATCTGTTTGGCCTCCATTTGTTCCATCCTTCTGCCATCCTTCCGCTTCACATCCGTCCAGCTGCGCTCAAAAGCGCCGCAGCTCTTCACGCGGTGGGGCCCTTGTGACACCACTTTCAGGTGGGACCCTCGCCTGGTAGAACTCAATACCGCGCTGAAGACGAGGAGTGCCGGTGGAGGGAAACGGGGGGAGTCAGCAAGAAGATGGTTGTCCACACCCAAGTTGAAAAAAAAAAATATTTGTTTGTTTGTTTCGGCGTGAAACCACAAACAATGGCAAACGCCCATCAAAAATGCGGTATACTCTAGACAAATGGCTGTGAGTCAAAGCCTCCCCCACCAAGCTATGGTAGGTTGACATCCCGAACATAGAGGAATCAGTTCAAAAACTTCGGTGCTCAACCCGGGTGCCTGGGTTCCATGACCTACGGCCAAGTGGGTCTGTGTTTGGTCGGTGCGTTCGCACCTAAGCTCGGTTCGGTGGGACTCAAGGCTTCGTGGATGGGTTTGAGAACCAGTTGTACCCAGAACTTGGCCAACGCCAAGGTGCTACCATGTCCACAGATGGTTTTCATGATGTTCAGCGCTTGAAACCCGCGAAATTGCTTCAAACAGGGGGGTGACCTGGTGGAATCTTGGTGGACTTGGATCTTGAACTTGGAAACCTGATGATTTTCTTGTTTCTGCCTCTGCAGCAGTTACCGGTGATACTAGTACTGTACTACAATCAGCCTGAGGTGGCCTTACTGTGGCTGCCAGAGTTCACTGAGTGGCTTGATGATCCAAACAGGTTGGCATTTGTCAGTTCTTGGATTTGGTTCATTTGTCAAGTTCGGTGTCAGATTTGGACGGTCATGTGGCCATCTGTGCACAACTCCACCAAGTTGGTCAGATTTTGTCATTCAAGTCCTGGCGAGAAGATGGACCAGACGCACATAGAAGGCGGGTCCACGCACACGTCATGAAAATTCGAAGACCTGGAAACCGGCATCCTGGAAACCGGCATGTTTTTCGGCCCCTTTTCTGCGCCCTCCCAGCTTCAGAACGTACATAGGGCATGGTTGTTGGGATTTGTTTGTTGGGTCATCGTATGTTTCTCACAAGTGGGAGGAACCTGGCCAAGGCCGTAGTTCTTGGAATGTTCCAGCTTCTATTTCATGCCCTAAGGATCCGGACCCTCAAATACATAGGGTTTTGAGGGGCCCCAAACCCCTCAAATACAGAGGGTTCGACCCCTTCTATGGAGGGTTGAAGGATCCTTAGGGTGCAACACATATACAGTATTATAAACGTATCGTGTCAAACTGTCCCCCTGCTTTGCTTCACCAATTGGTTTCAAAGAAGACCAGAGTTTGCTTGTGTCGAACCTCCGACTCACCAACATAGAATTGGAAGACGCTGGTGAACAGATCGAAACAGGTCATGGATGATTCATGTTCATGTTTCTCGCTTTCGAATGTTGTTTTGAAGGGCTTCGGGCTTGTGTCATTTTTATACCCAAATCCCATCCACCTCGCCTCTTTTTTCTCGTGTAGGATCCCCGACTTGGTGGAACAGCGCTGCCGGCAAGCACGAGTCCGGGGCAACTGTGGCCGCTGGGAGTAAAATAGTATGGTTGGATGGGTTGACCTGGGGTCAGTCTATTCCATGCATGGCTTCACATTCCAATCCTGGTGGTTGACATATCCCTAGGGATCCAGTTGTACCTTATCAGAAGGTGAGGAAGGAGACACTGTTGTGTAGGTGCCAAAACGTCGGGTCCAGTTGTACCGAACCTGAGAAGGTACGACTGGATCCATTGGGATGGTTGGATGGGTCTACCTGTAACAGTCGGTAAACAAGAACATCACTCTTTTAGAGATGGAAAGGCCTGCACCCTCGCCATCAGCATCCTTTGGGTCAGGG
This sequence comes from Durusdinium trenchii, assembly GCA_963970005.1. Classification (NCBI taxonomy): domain Eukaryota; class Dinophyceae; order Suessiales; family Symbiodiniaceae; genus Durusdinium; species Durusdinium trenchii. Next base: position 1,400,071 of record CAXAMN010005669.1, read on the forward strand.
AATGGGATAGACCCAAGGTACTACCCAAGGTCTATTTGTCAAAGAGATCAACCACCTCCCACCGCACCCGGAGAAACAAGAACATGTATCGACCTCGAGTTGGATTCAAAGGTCCTGGACCGGGTCGGTATTGCTTCCGTCTTCGATGCTTCGCAAACTTCGATGCGTTCGAATCTCCACCGGTCCTAAGCGTTGGATGCTTCTCCACCCGGGGTGAGTGGGGAAGCCTTCTCCCCTACACCGACTTCGTCGGATCTCCAAACCGGTTCGGTATGACTGGACCCGACTGGCTAGCACTCGGGCCCCCAGTCCCACCTTCGATACGAAGGTACGACTGGAGGCCTAGGGTTTGGGGAAACTATCTTGAAGTCTGAGTTTTTGGAAGATTTGGGGGCCTGACAACACTGAGGACCCGGACTTGAAGAGAAGGAAAATGGGATCCTGTCCTATCCGGCAGCACCTAGTTCGGGGTGTTAATAGATCGCCCCGGCTATAAGTATGTTAGATGCAAAAGTTGCCCTTTAGGTGGTGGTGGATCAGGTGTTCCTACACCATCTTGTGTTTTTTAGTCATTCCCACACGAAAAGGAAGTATATCATGGTTTTGTGAAAGAAAAACACTGTGTTTTTTCAACGTTAAAACAATGGACACACCAGGCCACCGGACATTCCTGGCCACCGGCGACCGCGACCGCGCTGTCCGGGCGTGTTTTCCTTCGGCTCGAAGCGTCGTGATCATTGTGATGGTCACCGCGTGCTGGCGTCTGGACAGCGCGATGGCCAGTGGCGTGCGCTATGTCTTTGCTCACAAGAATACCTTTTTGGACATCCAGCTTGAAGAGGAGTGACATGGAGTGACATCGGACAGATGAGTGAATTCAGAATGATGTCAGAAGAAACCACGCTCCTTTAAAGGGAGGATCTGGCAATCCAACTGGCTTGTGTCGGGTGTTTTTGCATTCCAAAGTGCTTGCTGTTTGTTTTGTTCCCTGTGAGGATGTGCCAGCCCTAGTTCGAAAGAACTCCTGGTCAGTCGGGGACAATCAGCCTCCGCAGCTCATGTTGGACTTGGATCGCTCGGTCATCCCACTGCCCGAGAAGCACAGTGCTGGCGTATGCCAACCATGTGTGTTCTTTGCGAGCCGCGGCGGGTGCCAACCGGGAACGCCCTGCACCTTCTGCCACTTCACCCACGGTAAGAAAGTGAATCATCGCCCGCCCAAAGCCATACGCAATCAAATGAAGAAGGCGGTGGAAGAGATCTTGCAGGTGCCCGTCGGGGACTTAGTTGGGACGAGGAATCCGATGTTGACGGGGTGATGTCATCTTAAACCCGTACAAACTGGATGGTCAGAATGGTCGAGAATGGTCAGATGGTCGAGCTGACTGGTTCGGACAACCTGACCACCTGGGAACATGATTTGTACCACCCAGACCTAACCGAACCTGAGGAGATGGGACAGGAGCCATATATAGGGTATGATTATACATTCTTATGGCTACATTACATTGACCCCGGGCCGCCGGGTACATGTGGGCAGTCCCAGACAGGTCGTGTCGACGGTCGTGTTTGGACATCTCTGAAAATGGGATACCATGTCGACAGTCGCGTCAAAAACCTCTCATGAATTTAAGCAAACGTGTAAACTCCAACTTGCCAGCGGAAGCCAAAACTGCAGTCGTGGAAGCTTGCTGAAGCCACCGCGTAAGTATATATAGTAGAATTCACCACCACTGAAGCTTTGTGGAAGTGCATATATGTTATTTTCTTGACAATAGTAGATGCCTAAGGAGATCTATCTAACCTATGAGCACTTTTGAGAAATACGTCGCGGAAGCGCCGCGGAAGAGGATTTCAACCAAACATGGCCCGCGGAAGGCAAAACGCAGGTCGCGGAAGCGCCGCACAAGCATGGGCGGAAGCAAGTCATGTGAATAACAGACTGTATATAGACCGGTTTTTGTTGACACCGCTCATTTGAGGTGACAGACGGTAGCATAGATGGCCCTTGGATCTATTGGTTGGTTGGTTTATGATAGAGGGGATACCGCCCAAGTCTCCAAAACCGCCCAAGTCTCCAATTACAGCTACTTAGATTTGATAGGCATATGACACCCCATATGACCCCATATTATGACTCGACTTGCCATTCCGGGACATGATGATGTAGAAACTCCTAGAACTGTTGTCCGTCACGAGGTCTTTTTTCACCGTTCGCCCACCAATTGAGGATTTGCCCACCCGACGCCATGCTCTCCAAACCTTGGCGGCTGAAGACGAGTATGTGCGTCGTTTGATCATTGGCTTTCTGGATGCGAGGAGGATCTCGCAGGGAGGAAAGCACCGAAGTCGAAAGGGGGATTTCGGGGACCAAGCACAGCACCCAAGTCGTTTTGGTTGGGACGTCGGGGTAAACTGTTTAGTCCCATCGTCCCATCCAGTGAGTGGATGTGAGTGGTTAGGCACCCCGAGTCCTTTTGACAATTGAGCACCCTGTTGAAGCTTCTGGCAGTTTTGAAGACTTTGTCTTGGATTGCTAAAGAGAGTACTGATGGTGAGGTTGTTTTGAAGATGTTTATGAAGTACATGCAAATGGAGGGGGCGGGGCATGGATGAAGAACCCACTCAGAACCCACTCAGAGGAATTGGTGGTTTTGAAGGGCTGAGGCGGCTGAGGAGACACTTGGAAAGTGGGAGTTGGACCGTGGAACTTTGCTTCGGGCAGAAAGAGGACACGCACGACGCACAAGTTCTATTCGAACGGAACAATTCTCCATCAAAGAAATCCTGAATCCTGCAAGGCCCACACCAGTTGTGACCCTCCCAGACCGCTAGGAGCTGAGCGCCTGATGTTGTCAGGATCGGGCTGCCAATAGCAGAAGGAGATGCGGACTGAGGGAGTGTTCTTTTGGTCACAGCATATACTGTATAATTTGTATTATATATATGATATATGCATACGGTGATTGTGATATACATATATTTGGAGCATGTACCTACATTGGCCTCTGAAGGTGCATTGGCCCCTGAAATCAACCACACCAAACTCATGACTGGCCCTTAGATGGCGCTTTGCCCCATGCGATTTGGTCGATGGATGGATGGCTGATGGCCAGGTGGGTTGGTGTCAACCAAGACTTTCCCTCTTGACGTTCATCTCTTTACATATGCATTCCTAGTCTGAGACGTGCACCCCTGGCCCAGGCACTCCAACCGGCCAGGGGTGGGTGGTTGGTCGACTGGGGGTCGAAGACCACCGGTCACCGGGTCGGAGATGGGACGTTGGGAGCCCAAACGGGAGGTGAAAGACGGGCATTGGATGGACAGGACATGATATTCCTCTTGCTATAGATAGACAGGATTTGTGGCTACATGTGTCATGCTGTGAGTTGGAGGTTTGCCCTGTATTTGGACTCTCCTGGATGTTTGGCAGTGAGGCTTTTGATGTGTTTGTTTCTATTATGTTCTATTTATTGTTTTTTGTTTTCTCTTTGCATTGAATTGGACTGCGTGACTGCGAGGAGAACCAGTGACATGTAATTTGATTGCCAACTGAATAAGTCCTTCAGTGGCCAAGCAATTCTTGCTTTGGATCCTGGGCCTTGTTTCGTTTTTGTGGCTAGTGTCTGGCTTCCTGATTGAACGTCTGGGGAGGAACAGGCGCGCCACAGCTAAGCACAGGTCCCTGCATGTCTGGGCAAATGCGTGGGTCAGATATTCATGAGCTCACCTAGCAGCCTATTTTTGATTGGGATCCGTCTTTCTAAGTTGTGATCTCTTTCACATCTCTTGCTTTGAATATGCAAATGATTCTGCAAATGATAGGCCAGCTCTACACTCCCTGATTATTGTTTTCGGAATTGGATGGCATGGTCCGGGTGGTTCTCACTCGTTCGGTCACCATGATCTCTTCCGACGGTGCATCGTGACGGGGACCTCCCCGTGACGAAAAGAATGAGTCGCCGTTCGGCCGAGGGGGGGGGCTGTACCGCCCAGGGGGCAACACCAAACTGGAGCGGAAGGACTTCGTTTGTGACCTAAATGAACTTATCCCATACACTCCATGTATGGAATATATGCCTACATTGGGGCGGTTTGGGGGGTCAATGTAGGCATATATTTCATACATGGAGCGTTTGGGTATACAGGGCTCCAAGCATCTCAGAAGGTTCTACCCGCCTGGCTCCCACCCCTGGCGCATCTTCGAAACGGAGGTGGTTAGGAGCCCAAACGGGTTGAACATGGCACGTGCCGGTGACGCGAACCCCGAACCCCAAGAAAAAGATACGACCAGTCGGGCCCCAAGTCCTGTACTCTCATGATATTCCCAGACACTCCATGGGACTGCATTTTTCCGATAGACACTCGTCGTGGTTTGGGGGGGCCAATGTAGGCAGGCATACTACATGGCCATGGAGTATCATGAAGTGTTTGGGTTTACGAACAAAAAGCATCGACACATGTTACGCATGTTCCAAGATGTTCCCAGGTACGAAGTCGAAGAATCGTTTTTGTTTTATTTATTTGTTTTTCCAGGATCCCAGGTCGACCGTTTTGGTTCACCATCAGAGCTTCACAGGGTTTGGGTACTCTGTAGGACCCTTCTTGAGGTGACTGTCGGATCCTTCTCAAGTGTCTCTATAGGTTTGAAGTATCTCCCGGTATCACCCGATCTTCGTCTCCTCGACGGGTTTTCCTTTCTTCCCGCAAGCAGTTGGGTGACTTGAGACGGGTCGTGCATGTTGTACCGGGTGAGTCGTTTTGAAGCCTTTGGGATGGTACTTCAAACTCATTGACAGATTGTGGCTGCGCAATGCCCAGACGACCATCAACTGCTCGAAACTGGAACAGTGCAGGTGAGCAGGTGGCTGTAACCAGCCACCTGGATGGCTGCAGATCAGTTCGCTCTGCAGATCAGAGCGCTGTTTCGCTCTAGATATCTGTAGATGGTTTCGGAATCGGTCGACAGCTCACGGACCGTTTCGGACGGACGTTTCGATCACTTGCCTTGGCCAGTCCAAAGCGTTCGATGTGCCAGTCGTGTGATGGAGGGTGGTGCTGTCGTTCCAGATCTGCCCACATCGCCTGAGTCCAATCCTTTCGACACACTCGCGGTGGACCAACCCAAGGCAGTTAGGTGGAAGATACATGAATATGCCTCGTTTCGTTCGTGTGAGCTATAGATTTACTGCCACCATCTCAAGGTATGACCGGGCCCTCCTGGCGCCTACATGGTCTCCTTCCTAACCTTCTCAGGTTCGGTATGTGGATCCATTAGGGTTATGGTCCTTTTCATTGGGGGTAAGTTATGGTAAATTATACCTCTTCCAGCCCTGCCCTAGGGATCCAAGTACCTTCTCAGAAGGTACGACTGGACCCTCCAAACCTACAAAACAGTGCCTCCAATCACCTTCTGAGAAGGTACTTGGATCCCTAGGGCTGTATAGGGATCCAGGAGGTGAATAGATCAGGTGAATAGATCAGCTCGGGGGATAGATGGATGTAAACCCTCAAATGGCGCGCGCTGATGCGAGGTCGGTCAGGTGCAGGGAGTTCTGAAACAGTCTGACCCTGACATTCCGTTCGACCAATAAGGTAAACAAGCAATATTGGTGTTCGGAATTCAGACGAAGATGAACATGGAAACCTGGTTCCTGGACCTTTTCGAAATTGTTCCGCTACAACCGAACAGGTTCGGTCTCTTCCGGGGCCTGTAACAGGTTTCCAAATCCTACAAGTAATTAGGTGACCAAGTCGAGTGTGAGTCGACAGACGGTGGACGTCGGTCGACCAGAGACTCAGTATACTTCGTTCGCGCCACGTCCTTTGGTCGTGAAGTCACTTTGAGGATTGCATCGCCGCTCGAAGGTGGATCCAGGATGCCCTTAGGGCCCTAGATGGCCCTAGGGATGGAAGAACATGAATCGTCCTCAGGGCTCCTGTCCCATCTCCTCAGTTTTGGTGGTTAGACCCCCCTGCTGGCACCCACCCTTACCATCTTCGAAACTCAGTCTCCGAAACATTCCGAACACCGGCTCTGGGGTCGAAACCAGAAGTACCTTGGTCGACCTACCGACAGGAGGTCGTTTGCAACATGGGCTGCCCGGCTCAAGGTTTTGATCCATCCCCATATATGTGGTATTATCATTGGCCGCTTGCATGAAAGAAAACATGTACTTTCGCATCAAAGGTTCCAAAGTCCACCCTTCTTCAACACTGGTACAGTCCAATGATGCATTTTTAGACCCCCTGTCATAGATTTTGAATGATTTTGAAAAGTAGATCCCCACTATCTATTTGGGGATCACTATATAAAATTTGGTGAAGTCCACCCTGCGAAACAGCGGCCCATGTTTTCGGTGCTGAAATTCCTACAGGTGCACGGAAAAAGACATCGTGGCACAGATCCCGTTTCACTTGGCACACGTATACCAACCTTTGAGTGTGAGAGGGGTATATATGTCACTATGTCGAATTCCGCTAAGTGTTTGGTTGTTTTATGTGTTTCCTTCCCATGCAATGCAACCTAACAGTTTTGTATCTCTCGTCAGTCACTTGATCATGTTTTGCGGCTTTCCGGCCGCAAAACAGAGCCAACGAGCCAGCGATCAATCCTCAGCTGACTGTGCCAGCTGACCAGCTGGTCATAATCCCTCGGAGTCACTCACATGGAGGTGGATGACGTTAGCTGTTTGCTCTTCGGATTTCCAGGTCATCCAAGCTTGTGCGGCCATTCCATCCACATCCATGATGATATCTTCGAGCCTTCAAATCAGCCGTCCCAGGTCGACATGATAGATCCCTTGCGGCGCGGTTGTTGATCTCCATCGTCTCTTCCCGAACCCGCCTTCGTTCCGAGACGCGAGCGAACAAAAACCGAGCGCCGTCTCGTCTCCTGGGCCATTCCGTCGCGGTGGTCCGTTGGGCCTTGGACACGGCCGGTCCAGTTCCGGATGGAGCCGACATGGTCCGGGAGATGTGGCCATGGTGGATCCACACCATGGCCACGCGTGAGGCACCCAGGTTTTCGTCAGGCCAGTCGACCGTGGTGTCTACCGGAAGCGTGGGGCAGTCCATCTATGTCATGGATCCATTTGGATCCCTGGGTGCGGAAGTCTTTCACCGTGCGGGCCTTTCAAGATCATTAAAAACAAATGGTTCACCGGTTCACCTGGCTTTATAGTGTAAACAGTAAACATGTGTAAAATCTTTCGCAACAAAACGATGTCTTTTCAGAAAAGGCTATATTAAACCAAGATAACCAAGGTTGATTGGAAGCCGGTTCATCTTTGACACCTTCTTTTAACTTGTTCAGCTGAGGCCTCTTTGCTCAGACACATCACGCCACTCGGCAGCAAGAATGACGCCACCCGATGGGCGCCCGTCCACGGAATCACTGGGCAAGTCCGAGCCGAACTCAGATGTTTGTTCAGCAAGTAGGTTACGTTCACTTGTTGGTAGGGCGGTGTCAGCTTAGCCTGTGTTGAATCATGATTTCTTCCAAGCTTTGTTCTTGAGGGACAATTGCTAAGTGATTCCTAAAGATCTTTGAAGGACTTGCGTGCAGCTATATAGATCTTCCATTGAATCCTATGAACCCAACAGCTCATCATCCTGTCGCTGGACTTAAACAAACTACACCAATCCCCTTCAGCGGCTGATCCCAGGACTGCTAGCAGGTGTGCAGATCGAAAAAAAATGGAAGAAACTACTTTTGAGAGTTTTGCTCGTAGGCAGGGGTCTTGTAGATTATTTTTTGAAGGCATCAAATTATTTGAGAGGGTCTGACACCCCCAAGAATATTTATAAAGAGAGGTGGTGTGACCATATTATTTTTGAGGTGGGTGGTCCCCTGGTGGCCTTAAGGCAAGGGATATGTTTTTCGCGAGAATGGTTTTAAGACCGGTTTGGTTTGGTTCGTGACCCGGACTGAGATTCCTGATCTTTCCGCCCACAAAATTAGCGATCAAATAGTTGGTCACTGACCATGTTGGTCGCTGCGATCTGTCGATGTCTCCGAGCCGAGCTCGATGTCACTTCCATCGTCAGGGTTGAGACTCGACCCAGCAAACATGGGCAGTTCATTGCTATTTCACCTCAAGTCGGGACCCCTTTGCCTCGTTTTGTTTCCCCAGCTGTCGTGCTGTCCTGCCTTCCTAGGCGCCAGTTTGCGCCCCACTTGTTTTTTTTCCAAATGGAACACGTGCTCGAGTCCTATTCTGAATCGCTCCAAAGATTCAACCGGCCTTCGCCCACCTAACCTTGAACAACATCCTGAAAGTGTCTGAATCGCCCAATTTCTTCTTCGGATGTTAAACCAACGATGCAACATCTCTCAGGCCTGGGCGAGTGCAGACGAGTTGCTCCACATTTGGGATTACCACAAGGAGAATCCCAAGGTCTGGGGCACCCGGACGACGGTCAGGAACGGTCGTGTAGACCGTCAGGAGACGGTCTGCAGACCCTATGCGTTTGTTTTTTTTGTGTATGGTTGTGTTTTCATCGTTTGCTTCTTACTTCAAGCGCTTTTTTTCGCATTTTTTTATCTGAACGGTACAGATGGGAGAACTCATGTTCTAAAGTTTTGCTGAAGGAGGTTTGGTTTGCTTCCCATGTCTAACAGCTTGTTTTTGCCCTGGACTGTGAAGGAGTGCTTGAACCCCGGAAACCATTCGCTCGAACTGTTCCGAAGTGACTGGAGCCACTGGGAGTCTTGGAGGAACACAGCGATAGCCAGCTCAAAAAGGGGTTCCCCCCTTACTTCTCATTCACTCTCCCCCTGAGTGTTTGTAGAACCAAATGGTCGAATCCAAGAGAAGGGGACCAAGAGAAGGGGACCGAGAACTTGCACAGGTCGGATGATCACTGACAGAGCAAAAAGAGCAAAAAGCCATCGGAACTGGATGGAGTTTCCATGACCGAACTTCACATGAACAGCTTCACCAGATTAGTATTTGGCTGTGAGTCAACCCTCCCTCACCATGGTGGTGGAATTGTTCACGTTCCAACTCAACCACGGTGCCCGGTGCCATGATGCATCATGACGCACAGCCATATATGGGTGTGTATTTGGTTCGCTTCGCGACGATAACCGCCCGCACCAGTGGCTCTCAGAGAGAGGTTAAAAGAAGTCTCGATGATAATCACTCTATTTTTGGACCCTTTGACTGCAGACTGTTTAGTTATGTCATGTTATGTCTTACTTCCAAGCTGCAGGCATTAGTGGACCTATTTTGTTGCCCCCCTTGAAATTGTACGTGTTCAAGGGGGGCGAAAAATAGAGTGATGATGCACCATGAACTATGCAGTGTGCTCGATCGAGACAACACTTTGAAACGAACGTAGCATGATTTACAATTACTATTTCTAGGACACTGAAACATTGCTTTGCTATGTCCTACTTGGAGCTTGCAAGCATCGTTGGATATACTCTTTGACCCCCTTTAACATGTACCTGTTTTTTTTTCGTGGGATCCAAATCACACCCAACAACGCCTGCACGTATTTGCAAGTAAATAAAATGTGGAATCCCTGACTCCCTGAATATAGGGCGACTCTGCACCAAACAAAGCAACAGATACGAACGCGCCATGAAGTTGATGAACAGAATTCAAGAAGTCGCTGTAATCACGCTGTTTTCGCTGTTTTTCGCACCCTGTCTTACAAGATGCAAGCACAAGTTCGGAGAACCTTCCGAACAGGTGGCGATGTACGTGGGATCTACCCATTGGTCAAGGAGCCAAAGGGACGAAAGGCAGTTGCTTGGTTGCCAATCCCTTTGGAGAATATTGAAGGTTTGGTGACGATTTCGTCTTCCTTCTTCGATTCATGCAAGCTTCTGAAGAAGTTTCATGATAAGGTGGTAGAGGAGTATCCTTTCCTCTACCCAGAGGCATCTTGCCTTGGAGGTGAAGTTTCGACATTGAAGGACGAGACTTCAAAGAGCCTTGCGACTGTCAAAGGCGCTCACATCAAGACACGCCTGATGCTCCTCCATGTGATTGATGCGGAGGAGAACGAAGGCTTAGAGGAGGTTCCTGAAGAGCCAAAAGCAGAGCAGGAAGATTTCACTGCTTTTGCGGGATCTCAGGCTGGCTCTGTTGGACAGCCAGCCAATGCTTCCAGCTATTCAGCTGGTTCTTGGGAGGCCGTTGATCCTGCGTGCATGCAGTACAGCGGCTATGGGTATGGTACATACCCTATTTTGCCCGGTTGGTCCGGGGTCTTCCCCAATTATTCCATGGGGTTTCAGCAGCCAGGAAGGTGCCGCTGCTGCGGCATAAAGAACAGCATCTTCGGACCCAGCAAGCTTGCACAAGGAGTCGCCTTTGTGCCCATGGTGGCTGAGTGCACCCGGGCTTCCAAGGTTCTCAAGCACCTGACCCATGCAACTGCCACCCGCTCTGGTGACGAACCTGCTGCCTGTTATCAGCTCCTTCAAGAACTTGGAGTCACCATTCGGGCCTTCCGGGCCCGTGCGGTACGGCGTCGCACCGAGTTGACCACCGAGTCGCAGTGTGTCCTGCATTGGTTCCAAGGGCTTTTACAATCTGGGCATGAACACCTCCTTCCCCTGGCTGTGCCAGCTGTTCGTTCCTGCCCAAACTCGAGAAGCACACGCTGTGGAGAGTGTGTTACTCTCACGAGCGCTGCTCAATCAGCTCGGGCCATTGAGACGATGACGAGGCAACTTTCCACAGTTGAATGATGTTGAATATTTGTTCCTGTGTTGTTTTTTCATGATTTACGAGTTGATTTTGCCTCACTGCAGCGTTGGAAGGCTGGTTCGTTGGCCTTCCCGCAGTGGAAGGCATGAGGCTATTGTGGATGTGTTTCCAGGTGACTCTGTGGGCTGATTTGCCGACTTTCGTATTGTTTTTCTCTTCGAGTGTCAATGTTTTTTGGCGTTTCTTCGACGTCCCATTGCTCTATGTACAGTCTCCGTCGTGCGGTGCGCTACATCTGTTATTTGACAATAGTGTTTTTTGCATGTTTAGTACTACATTTTTTTGTTCACCCCTTCTTTGCCTGCAGCCTGGATCGCGTTTCTCAGGTAGATCCTAGCGCTCCAGTTTCTACATGTTACACCCGCGGAGTTCCATGGTGAAACCGGGTCCAGATACGGCCAGAAAGGATGGGTTTTGTGGTTGTTGTGATCTTCAATACTGTTGACTCCAGGACATCAGCTTCACAGCTGCGGGTCCCAAACGAAGAGTTGAAGGTAGTTGAAAGTTTAAATATGTATTGGGTGCCACTGTCCATTGGGTTTGTTGGACTCTAGACCTTTTTTGTTGATGCTCTTTGGATTTCGTGGTATTTGATCTCCTTCTCCTTGGCGTTGGCGCTGGGAGGCCGCTTTGCAAACCCTTTGTCTCGCTCATGACGACCGAGGTCCTAGTCATTCCGGCCGACTCTGCAATTGTCTCCGTACACCTTTGCCCGCCCCGGCCGGGGATTTTTGACCGACAGGCGCGGTACTTGGGCGGAATGCAAGGGATTTAGCCACCTGGATTTTGTGGGTTTTAGTCAGTCAGTTAGTGAGTATCCCAAATTTCCATGCTGGTGCGGTTTCATGCAAGGTTTTACAAAAGACATGAGCTGAAAGAGTTCCGTGTGGAGTGGCGTCCTGATCAGATAATTTTCACACAAAAGAAGGGACACATGATAAATATATACATCATCCATCATGATCCCTGCTTTGCCTCCACTGCAGTTTTCTTGCGGAACTCAGCTGAGGATTCAGCTCTATATTTTGGATTTTAACATGCGTTGATCTCCCTGCCACAGAGACCTGGCATAGGCTGTCTTGGGGCAACTAGCACTTCCACCAGCTTGCGGAGACAATGCTCTTGAAATTTCCCAGCATGACGTTTTGCATGACTAGATGATGGTAGCAGCATGTGATCGCTGGTGGACGACGAGTATTTTGTTCAAGTTCCAAGTATTTCATTTCAGTGATCGAGCCTGGACAGTTAATCGTGTTTCCATTTGCTTTTACATGTTTTTACTCTTTGTGGGTAGTCGTTTTGGTGAGTCTGAGTTGCCACACTCAAGTCTGAAGAGTGACTAGAGAACTACTTGAGGGATGAGTGTTCTTCAAGCATGTGCACGTTCTGTGTTTCCCACCAAAATGGGAGGTCCAGACAACAAAAACCGATAAGATATGCCTGGTTTGGCTTAGGAGAGTTTTGTTTTTTGGCAGACGGGTGAATTCCCTGTGTGTGTGATTTTTAAACAATCAGGCTTCCTTAATTCATCAGGCTTAGTATGGGTGTGTAGCTCAAATATGGAGACCTTCCAGTTCGTCCCCCGGAGGATTCGGACACCCGCCTACCCATTGGAGGATCTTCATACTTCAATACACTCCATGTGTTGAAAACCATGCTAGCCAGCCAAAAAGGTAGACATTTGGGGGGATAACATATTAAATATATATATATATATATATACTAAGATATATCAGATACATATACACAAAATACGGCAACAGAATCCTCCCAAAGGTCCCAAGGTCGCCGTCATTGGACGAAGAACGATGCGAGACGTAGGTGTCCTTGAAAAAAGAAACACAACCACAGCAAGTGAGAAACCTTTTTTCAAGAAACATGATCCAACCTGAAAGCACCGGTGTTTTTTGTCATGTGTTAAATATAATGTGTTTATTCAACAAGGTGTCGGTGGGGAACGTTCACGAACATTCAAGCGCCATGGTGGACGAACGTTCACGGAACCGGGGCCACGCGGCCACCGCTACGGAGCCCCAATTCAGCCGCATTCGCCGTCGTGCCGCACCTCCGGTTCGGTAGGACCCGACAACGGCACCGGGCAAAAGGGCTGTGTCTGAGGTTCGGTACGACTGGGCTTCCCCAACGTTTGAGCTATACCTTAAGAGCCCCCCAACGTTTGCCAGGTGCAATGGCTCTTGGTCATTTGCACCAGGATTTCGGCTCCTCGGCGGCTCTGGGCTGAAAGAAGTAGGGCCAGGGTTGGCGACATGGCGACCGGTGAAGTTCGGTTTTCAGGTTGCGACAGATGTGCCAGCCTCCCGGTTCGGGGTGTCTATTTATCGCCCCTTAGAACGCTGTGATTCGGGGTGTCCATGTCTATCACCCCTTGGATTGGCCCTTGTGTAATAGAGATCATCATTGTGTATAGAGCTGGTGTTCCCAGCGTCAAACAGGTGATCTGTGACGCCCACACGTCAAAAGCGCAGGTCTCCGGCAAAAGCGCCAGGGCTCAGGGGGTTCTTGCTTTCATCTCGTCATGGACGAGAGACCACCCTTAGGGACTTCTGGTTGAAGCGACATATTTGACATATTCACGCCCCCAAGCCCTGGACATGATCTTTCGCGTGTCACTGACAATGGTGACGCGTCACCGTTTCAACCCAGTTGCCAACAGGGCACTTGGGCTCTGAGCACTTGTTGCTCTGCATGCCTCCCTTCCTGAGCATTAATGTTCGATCGTTGTTTGTAGCAAGAGCCCTGATACGGCCTTGATATGTGATGCACGGCGGGTACTTAGTGGACTTAGCTAAGTGACTTATAAGATCTTATAAGTTACTTATGAGTTGCCATTCACGTTAGAATTTAAGTTAGATACTTGCTTTTAGATATTATGTTTATTTCAGCAGACTTATAAGTCCACTAGTTTGGCGTAGAAAACTTATAACTGCGGTTGGCCGGTTGGCCAACTTATAGCTCGTTTCACACTCCGAGGTCAGCCTAGTGGGGCTTCATTATGAGCCCACCTCTGGGCTCGCCAGGAGGCGCAATGGGCTTGGGAGGGTGAGCAGCAGGTTTTGATGTTGTGTTATTTTTTTGTTGCACGGTTTGGTCCTTCTCTTCTGGGGAACATGTTTGAAGTTCGAGGCCGGATCTTTGCCTCAGTCTTAACGGTCCAGTCCAGTGGTGTGTGCCTCGCACACGCATCGGCCGATCGAGGTTTAGCGTCCAAGCAGTCAGAAGTGTTTTGCTTTGCCAGGTAGGACCCCGTTTGGCCTCCAGTCGTACCTTCGTTTCGAAGGTCTTTGGGGTTGGTGCCAGGAGGGTCCAGTCATACCTTCTGCACTTGGAGGTGTAGGGAACCCGACTCGTCATGGGGTGTAGGGAACCCGACTCTCAGAGTTGAGGACAGGCGTGTCCCAAAAACCGCCGGGCGAACGGCTTCGGTCGTGGTAGGATGGACATAACCAGGCAAAACAGGTACATCTGCAGGTATTGTTTTGCGAAGCTTCTAGGGTGTCGAACTGGGACCTCCTGCACTCCTCATCTGGTGGGGTTGATGATGTTTTGATGTTCTCAAGAATCTATCCAATGTCCTGGTGTCCTGGGCACTCCATCCACCTCTGCTCCAAACTCTTGGGGCTCCAAACCTTCCGTTCGCCCGGTGGTTTTGGGACACCCCCCTTACCATCACCTCTAAGAGGCGACCGAACACGTCGGGTCCATTGAGTCGGGTCCAGAAGGGCCCCCGCTGGTCGCTCGCTGATTGGTCCAACAGCCCATATGTTGAGCCCTAGGGCTCCAACCACATCTTCAGAAGGTGGTTAGACCTCCCAAACCCACCCCAACCATCTTCTCAGGAGGTGGTTGGAGCCCTAGGGGAGATAGATCGACCCGTCCCCATCCTGATTGGTGTCTAGGTAATTCTATAGGTACATCATCCAGCAGTTCCAATAATGGTTTTTGTCGTCCCATCCAGGGCTCGTGGATGTGACAGCCCCGACTTCCTCCGTTCGGAACCGGCACCCCGTCGAACGTGACTCCTGGATCTTGTACTTTCACTCATGTGGGATGGAGCACCGCACGAGCAGGCCGGACGAAAGCCGAACTCACCGCGACCACCGAAGTGGGTGGCAGCATCCGACGGCGGTGGAGGTCCCAGTGGCAGGCGTGGGGCAGGGTGGCGGGGTGTAATGAAGTGGATGGCAAGACCTTATATACATAGAAAATCATAGAAAGAAGGAAGAGAGGCCTGATCCGCCCAAGAGTGCGTGGGTATAGCTTATGGTAGTTATGTATAATAATATATACATAGTATGTATAGTATGATCATGCATGGTCAGGGTGCTCCTCTACGCTGATTTGGCTGCAGGATGTTTGTCCACTCGTTACTGTGTTACTCAAGAGAGTTGTTGGCAAAGTGAAGTGCCCGTGATCATGTTGTGCAGGTGTCGTGGAAGCCGCTGTGCTGGCACCAGGGTACATGGGCCATGGAGGAGGGGACAGCAGCGCCACAGCGAGGAATGTGGTGCGTTGGTGGGTGCATCGGGGTTTGTTCATGGCGTTTCCTACTCGTCCCTTTAAAGTGTATTATATGGCGAACAGGTCGGGTCGGTCTTTGTTTAGTCGTTTAGTCTACGTTGTACAGTACTATAGTTAGCTAAGATATAGCCTGGATTTTCATAGGGTGATACTACATGTTCCCTATAAATCCCTTCTGGTTGGTGAATTTTATGATGTCTATTTCCCGGCTTCCTTAATTCAGCAAATCCAAAAATTGCCATGATGTTTTTTTTTTATTTGTTGGATCTCGTTGGATTCTCCTCAGGAACCTCGCATTCGTCGTTCACCACACCGGCTCACCCGCCACGCGAGCTCCTTCGCAGCGGTTCCAGCGAGCTCCATGACCGCCGTCGCGGCGACCGGGAGGAGAAGCGGATGGCTTGACCTTGCTACAGCTGGAGGGCTACAGCGTGCGACGCCTCAGCAAGCCGCGTGCGAGCAGAAAGCGCCGGGAGAGAAGAGAACGTACCCGTAGGATGAAGTTCGGGAGACACCCGGAGGATGAATTTCGGAAGGTCTAGTGGCTATAAAGCGAGTCTCCCCAGGGTCCCAGAATTCGATCAATCAAAGGAGCTCATGTCAGGGTCCGAGTGCGATGGGAGAAGAAGGACAATAATGCGTGTATCAGTTTTGAGTCCTCAAAAAAAACAAAAAACACAGAACAGCACACAAATTCATGTAACAATTGTTGCACTCTTACGCACGACTGCGATCTCTGACAGAAGAAAAAAACATCGCCGTATATATCCCTATAGTCTACCCCCACTTGTTTTCCACTGCCTGGCCCCGTCTCCGCATCTCGCGTCGTGGTCGCGGCGTCGACGACGCCACGTGGTCCCAGGCCCGCTGCGACGGGGCGCTCTTCCACCTGATCCGCCCGGGGCTCCGAGATCCGATCTCTGCTCCGTTTGGGGGTCTCGGGGTCGAGCCGCGCGGCAGACCGTGCAAGGCAAGTGTGTGGTACCTGGGCTCTGGGGGTGGGATGGAACTGGCTGGAACTGGCTGGGCTTTGATTTTGGAGCAGGTGATTCTTCACTCAATCTGAGTGAAAACTGCATATAGGTGAAATGGGTGAACGTGTTCTATGGACATCCTTAGGCCATTGGATCATTGGGGAGAGTGAGGATTAGACCAGTGTGTGTGCCACCTCCTTTTCCATGTTTCGAACATGTTTGGGGGTTGGAGCCCCAAACTACTTGTAGCCGTTTGTAGCCGGAGAATGTTCATTGCATCCAAAGGCCCTCGTTCTCATAGATGCGCGAGGTCCCCAACCGAGCTCAGTGCTGTCTCCCTTTCGCATCCCTTGGGTTGATCAGACACGCAAAGGTGAGCGTTTCCTTCTTCCCAACCCACCAACAGGTGGGCAGCATGTACTATGCTGCACGTTGTGGGCACCTGTGCTTTGAATGGGACTTTGCATCTGAGCACGTTGACCGAAGTCTCGCTTCATCATGACGCCACCGGGCGGTGCCACGGGTTAACCCGCGTGATCCGAAGGCGGCGATCGCGGGATCGCGGAGCTCACCGCGGTTGCTTTAGCACGAGTGAGGTCACACTCCAGATGGCCACATCCTTCTAGCCTCCGGCGCTCCACAGGTGGGCTTTGGTCGTTCGAAAAACGGAAGCAGCTTGGGGGTGTCCTGGAGGGTGTTCCGGAGGGTCGGGTGGTGGAAGCTTGGCTTGTGGACTTCAGAAGGGTGGCTTGAAGGAGAAGGGGTGAAAACCAGAGAAGTTTTGCAGGGACTGACTCAATAATGTTGAACGACTTCCAACCACTGTACCAAATCACCATTCTTTTACAACGGATTTTAGTCTACAGCGCTGTTACAGCACTAGGTCTTTCCCACTTTCAATATGGCCTTGGAAGCCAAGCCTATAGGGCTTATATATAGATATAAGCACTTTATTAAGAGACTGGGGAGAGAAAACAAATGTACATGGTGTGCTATATCAATATTCTTAATCATTTTTAAACATGGTCTTGGAAGCCTAGGGCTTATACCACTCCATCACAAGACTGGGGACACATACACACACATGGAGTGCTGAACCAGTTTGGGTTGCCCCACCGAGCGGCTCGTCCTAGTGCCGGTTCCATCGCTGCCAGGTCTATGAGCTGGCCTATTCCTCCAGCGCCGGGTGGTCAGAGCCTCAGGGCCGGCCGGCGGGGCTAGGGCTTTCCCTCCCCAAAAAATAGACCATTGGAATGTACTGACTGATATGGAATGATATGGACTGATATGGAATAGTACATGGAATTGATGCTGTTTCAGGGATTACTTTCCCAATGGGGCTGGACTGATATGGAATCGACCCCTGAAATATCCTTCTGTAGTGACCCGGATGAGCTCCCAACGTCCTATCTCCGACCCGGTGACCGGTGGTCTTGGACCCTCCAATCTCACCCACCCCTGGCCCACCGAAACGGAGCTAGGCCAGGAGCCCAAACGGGTGAAATCATGACATGGAGTGTTTGGGTGCCAAGGGCCCCCCTGCCGCCTGGACACATCCGGGCCACCCTTGAGAGCCTTGAGAGTGAGGCGGTGGGTACCAAATCACACATCAACAAGCCCTAGGGATCCAGTCGTACCTTGTCAGGTACGGTGATCGGAGGCGCTGTTATGTAGGTCTTTGGAGGGTGCAACGACGTACCGAACCTGAGGTTCGGTACGAAAATGGATCCCTATAGGGTCTTGGTGTGTGCAACGTCGTTCACTAACACACCACACGACGCCCTGTGCGCCATGCATAAACTCCGCGTTCGCCGACGTGGACGGGTTGGGCGGTCGAGGTTCACCTGCAAGTGCCGGTTGATTCGCCACGCTGGAGGGCTCCAAGCTCGACTGCTGCTTGGGTGCGTCGTTTGTTCGACGCGCGCAGAGAGAGGGCAGGGCTGGAGGTGTTCACTGGAGCTGTTCATCGTACTTTGGTGGTCGCCAAGTATGAGCAAACATGAGCAAGACTTCTCTCATGTTTTTTTGTTGATATTGTTTGGAGTTCACATTTTTTTGAGTTCGTGTTGTCTTTTTTAATTGTGCAATTTTGTTTGGAGTTCACATGTTGTATTATATATAATATATGTGCCTGACTCAAATTAAGAAACAGACACAGAGAAAAAGTTAGAGAATTGTACTTTGCCGGTTGTAAGGAAGATCAATTATCAATGATCTTTTTCCAGTTTTTCCTTTTGATTATATCATGAACTTACATACCCGCCCACACATGTTACTTTGTTAGGAGGGTACCGACTGAGTATGGAAAAAAGAAGAGCTGCAACTGGCAGAAGTATGTTGATACTCTACGCCGATGGGTAGGGACGCCGATGGGTGCGGCCGGCATGTAGATCCCAAAACTCCGCACTGGATGGTCCACCTCATTGGCATTCATTGTCTGAATTATGTCCACCCAGAGTTGTCCCTTCATGTTCCAAAACCATTTTTCGTGCTCAACCTCCAAGTGTAGACGCCCTGGTGGAGTTCCGTTTTCCCCCATTTCCTCCACTGTGAGGCGCGATTTCTTGCATTTCTCCTGGCGCTGTACTGGGCCGGGTGCACGGTACGGGCGGTTGCACGGGCCAGCGGGCGGGGACGAGGTCTTCGGACCGCCAGACCTGATGTGACGGTTGCGAACGGGTGAGACCCATGGGCAGACCGTTCGGGATGCGAGTGCATGGGTAGCGTTTGGTGATGTGTAGGTGTGTTTGTAAGATTTTGTAAGTAGTGTACTGAGTACTGTAGATAGTGTGACGCAAGCTTGCCCGGTCAAACTCGGTGTTTAACACACATCTGAGTTTCAGACCACGTCTCAAACCATCACTGACCCTCTGCACTGCATGTCATGGACTACATGAAGTCTGAGAAGGTCCAAAACCAATTGGTTGGGAGCAGTTGGGAATCCTCCCGGCACAACTACCACACTCACGGGTGAGACGTCCTAGCTGACGTGCCCAACACTGCGCATCCACCAGGTCGGAAAACCGGTGGATAGACGGAGGTGATTCTGCCTTTCAGCCCTGAATCATTCACACATGGCAAAAGCATGGCACCCAAAACACCAAGCATCATGCTCTGGGTATTTCTATTGCATCATTGAATTCCTGATATCCCGAAACCATGGATATCTGTGGCTACATGGATCGCAACTAACGCGACTCAAATCCTTCAACCAGCTAGGGCATTTAAGGGGGAAGACCAGCAGGTCACCTACGTACTGCTCTCGTCACCGGCTCTCGTCGATCTCGATCGCCCTCCGGGAGGCGAATCCGACTGTTGGAATGCGCCTCGCAGGCGAGCGATGGAGATGTCTTGGGACGTTCCGTGCAGTGCGACTGTTTGTGTATACGGGCGGAGTCTGCAAGCACTCCCAGAAGATCCGTCAAGCAGTTGAACGGGTTTCACTGCGCAGGTGTCGCGCAATCACGGGGGCTTCGAGGACGACGAAACCATGTCAACCCCCATTCTTTGCACTATAGTCACGTGTTTTTGTTCGGACTCGTCACGAGGTGTTTTGTTTATTTTTGTGTAGAACCTTGACTCATTGACTAGTGAAGCCATGTAAAGCCCTCCCATTTGACGTTGGAGTATAAAACCATGCAGATCATACGCAGAGATTTGTAAATCATTTCTTCGGTTCTTGGAACAAACCGGCCTGGTGGACCTGCTGATTCAACAGGTCATGTCTGATCTGTAAATATTTGTGCTGCTGTTGGAACACTAGGCATAACATGTCATACCCACTATTCTTCACTGGTTCACCTGTGTTTTGTGTTTTTTTCTGCCCTGGCCGCACCCCGCCCAAAAAAGGAACCTGTGTTTCACGTCGCCTGCGCTTCCGTCCGAAACCCTGGTGAGGGCTATGTGGTGGCGGCCGATGACGCCAACACCTTGCACCTCTTTCGGATTCAAGATTGGGTCGGGGATCCCCAGCGTTCCTCTGGCGGCACGGCACCCGCAGAGAACCGGTGTTTCGCACCTGCAGCCGGGAGGATCGATCGATGGACGTTGGACCGTGTACATGAGAAAAACCGACGGGTGGCACCCTCGGGTGGTGGGGAAGGGTGGGGGGTTTGGTTTGGAATCCAACTGCAGGTGGCATGTTTTGTGAGCTGAAGGATGCTGAAGATTATGAAGGCGTATGATGTGCAAAAATCCAGAATCTGAGTGTTTGCCAACTAGTTTTGTCGATTTGTTTTGACACATTTGTATCGATCTGTGTGCCAGTTGACATAACGAATGTTGTGGATTTTGCACAAAGATAATTTTCTTTTGCCTGCCGTTGAAGCAACATTGTGCTACATGGGTTTTGGTTTGTATTGATTCCTTTTGCATTTTTCCATGGTGGTATGGGTTCAAACTTTAATTGGTAACATATTGAACAACCCCACTTGAGATCACTTGAACATCTAAAGGTTCCAGCAAATTTGCACCGCTTGCAGCTTGCGAGTTCCTCCAGCGGCGCGGGCTTTCCGAGCTCCTTCAGTCCAGGCGCTCTTTCCTTCCCGTCCAGAGAGTGTGGCAGTGCTTCAGGCGCGGGTCTGCGGCAGCATGACGTGGTGAATGGCCATGACGTGGCGCTGCTGTTTGTCGGATTGCTGGCGTCGATTGGCGTCGGCGTCGATCGGTAGGGTCCGACCTTGGCCAACAAACGACTGAGCCTCCAGGTGGACGGACAATTCGCCACGGCTGAGGAGTCGAAAGAAAGGCTTGAGTTTGTTGCCACTCGAAGACTCCCACAACACAGCTCACCATGTACGCGGCCTACCTGCAGGTCTCCAGGTTTTGTGGGTTTGTGTGGATATGGGTCTTAAACAACATCTTCCAAACCGACCCAACCAGGTGTTTATCACCTTCCCAACCCAGTGGGTCTTTGAAGGGGACAGATCTCGTTCCCCAAAAGGAC
The DNA here is from genome assembly GCA_963970005.1 of Durusdinium trenchii. Taxonomy (NCBI): domain Eukaryota; class Dinophyceae; order Suessiales; family Symbiodiniaceae; genus Durusdinium; species Durusdinium trenchii. The sequence continues at coordinate 1,421,256 of CAXAMN010005669.1, forward strand.
CGGATGCGGACATGGAAAAATGGACACCTTACATGGAGGATTGGACACAATCATCCCTAAGCATCCGGGCCCTCAAACACTTAGGGTTTGGTTCGGGTCCGGACCCTTGCGTTTCGGTGTTGGGTCCAGACTCATATGGCAGTGGGTCATGGCACCATGGGCACACTGGTTGACCACAACAAATGAACAGAATGGACTATAATGGACTACTAACATCTACTGATCATCTACGAACTACTAAGACTACTAAGGAGGTCAAGCGACCAGTCTTTTTTGGGCTCACAGCGGAAGGCCATTGGTTTCGCGGTCAATGAAACACAACTTGCGTTAACTTGCAACACAGTGGCCGTCGCGAAGCACTCACTTGGATTCATGGTGATGTTTCTTCCCCAGATGCTCCAAACAGCTCTTGGTCCCTCAAAACCCAGGGATTTGAGGGTCCGGACCCCTACTTAGGAGGGTCCGGCCCGTACTTAGGAGGGTCCATGAGCGTCTGGGTCATTTGGTTTTCTGCAAAATCGTTGGACTTGACACTCGACCCTCGTTGAGATCCCGAGGTCGCTGAGTTAGACGGCCCCCAGTCCTTCGGTGGCGGTCATTAGTGGCGGTCGGTCGGTCATCGATGTCCACATGTTGAGTGGAACATAACGGTCGAGTGACTGGAGAACAACTTCACTTTGAAGAAGCTGGCGGTCACGTCCAAAAAAAAAAGAGCTCCAGCGAAGAAAACACCTCTCTTCCGGTCGAATTCCTTCCTATTCCGCCATGGCTGCGACGAAAACGGGGGTCTCTTCGTGAAAAGCTGTCTGCAGGAGTTGGTGGCGTTGCCCTCAGCCGACTTGGCACAGATGGCCTTCGAGATGGCCAAACGGCCCTTGGCTTCCCGTGCGCCGGGGGCATGGGATGTCGGCCTTCGAGCCCTTCACTGGACGCTCAGGGGGCGGGGAGACGCGCTTGCGTTGCTGGATGAGCGTTCGAAAGTCTGTGGAGGTCGCATTCCGAAGAGGTCACTGAACGAAAAAGCTGTAATATATGGGATGAGGTTGTATGAAAAAAAAATCATGGTTTCCTGTTCCTTCCACCTGGGATCAATAATAATATGATCATCCAATGTGTTGGGTATTTTGTGGATAGCCTGTGGCACCCACTTAGATGGTTGCTCGCAAGAGCTCGGATCAGAATGAAGTCCCACTTTACACGCATTAGCTCTTGACTGCGGAACCGAAAGGTGAAGAGGTCCGCCGAGTTGAAGATGTTTAACAATTTTGCTTTCTTGGATTGCCTAGTGCTGAACGCTGCCTTGGACATCTGGTTAAAAATTGAAGAAGCAGGTACATGGTTGAGCGTCCTCAACCACTTCCCTTCCAGTGACCCAGCTTCGTTGGATCAGGTTAGTCACTGGAAGCCTGATCCCCCTGCCTCTTTTTGCTCGCGCTGTTAAAATTAGTTTTACATGCTATAGACACTGTGTGCAGCCTTGGAAACAGGCTTTGACACACACACACACACACACACCACGCCGATATCGGCGCTCAGACGAATTACTAGCCACCTAACGAGCCTGAGAAAGACAGAAAATGAAAAAGAAAAACAATAAGCAAACGAAGAGGGCAAGAGAGAAAGATAGGAGTAGTTACGAGGCCCACTAGTTACGAAGCCTTCTAGTTACACGAATTAAATGCAATAGTTTGCCACCAGGACTTTAGTCTTAGACCGCCCGGGTAGCTAGGACTAGGACAGGAGGAACAGAAGGAAAGGCACCAACACACAAGTGTGTTGAGTGCGATTTCCTTCTGTTACCCTAGATAGCGGGTGGGATAGCAACCAAGGCCAGGGGCAAGGAGGTAGGGGGGAGGGTGGGTTGGGGTGGCCCGAAGGCATTGCCATCACTGGCGTTCAAGTAAACCCGCATTCGGCGCATCTTTGACTGAGGCCTAAAGAAACCTAAAGAAAGGCCTCCAGAAAACGAAAAGCAACAGCAGGAAAGAAAAAACAAACGGACCAAAAAAAGTCACTCACGTTTCTCGCTCTCCTCCGGCCTGTGAATACTTAGCAGCATCAAGGAAACCGCGTTCGGCACATCTTTGACTGAAACCTAAAGAAACCTAACCTCGGACCAATGGCGGAAACCGAGGAGAGAGAAGCTGCAGCTCCACCTAAGCAGGAGAAATATGTCGTTTGGTTGGGAGCTCGAGGTTCCCCAGTCACAACAGAAGTGGAGCTGCGATCGGTCCTCAGTTGCATTGCGCCTCTTGAGTTCCACAGCAAGAACTTCAACGAAGGCGGCTACTGCTTGATCACAGTCAAGGACGTTCGACAAGCTTGGATTATCTACGAGTACAGCAAGTTGCATGGGCTGAATGTCGGAAAGGAAAGGGGACCGATCTTTGATCGAGTTGGGCGAAAGGCCTCCAGAAAACGAAAAGCAACAGCAGGAAAGAAAACCAAACGGACCCAAAAACCCTCTGGTTTCTCGCTCTCTTCCGGCCTGTGAATACTTAGCAGCATGACGTGGACATGTGACTACTTAGCAGCATGCGGGAATCCTGAATGGAATTTGATCTCAGTAAGCCCTGCAGCAAAGTATCAGTGGCATCGTGCAAAGCAGTCGACCAAGGGGGTTGCAGAACGAAGTCCCAGTGCAGAGACGGAGCAATCAGGGTGGGTCCCCCAGGATCTGGGTCTGTGCACATGCTGTGCCCCTCGACGGGGATCACACCACAGCCCTCAGTGGGACTCTGTGACTTGCTCGCAAGAGCTAGGATCAGAATGAAGTCCCACTTTACACGCATGAGCTCTTGACTCGATGGAACCGAAAAATGCAGAACCGAAAGGTGAAGAGGTCCGCCGAGTTGAAGATGTTTAACAATTTTGCTTTCTTGGATTGCCTAGTGCTGAACGCTGCCTTGGACATCTGGTTAAAAATTGAAGAAGCAGGTACATGGTTGAGCGTCCTCAACCACTTCCCTTCCAGTGACCCAGCTTCGTTGGATCAGGTTAGTCACTGGAAGCCTGATCCCCCTGCCTCTTTTCGCTCGCGCTGCTAAAGTTAGTTTTACATGCTAGACATTGTGTGCAGCCTTGGAAACAGGCTTTGTCACACACACACACACACCTTTTTACGCGTTTGCTGTGGGAAACATGTTCACTCCCGGCACTGGGTGCTCTCCCAGCGGGATTTCACGGAGTTCGCCATGTTACAATTAATTCTTTTCACCTCCCACAAACCTTGTAACAACCATCCATTTGGTCAACTTGTGTTAGTGAACATGTAGCTGGGGGCATACTTAGATGCAGGGCAGTCTACATGGTATTATTATCATAAGATCGACGTTGAATTTGCTGTGGGAATTCTGATCAGTGGCCAATTTCATCCAGGTAGTTTAACTGAACGTTTGGTCGGGAATAGGTAGGTTCTGCCTAACTAACATCGGAAATGGAAAACCTCCTGTTTGTTATAAGGAAAGTAGTCTTTCAAGAGACCGGCTGCCATCCACGTGCTCCCATGTGATTTCAATCGAAATGGTGGATGCTCGGTATCAATGCTCCAGGTATCATCACGCATCTCTTTCCGCCGGGGAGCCCACCGACGTGCGCCAGATGCCGTGCGCAGAGTCGCCCAAACCGCCGAGGCAAAAAACCGCCTGTGAAGAACTGAATCGGCGGAAGACGTAGTGATACCTCGGTATGACCCAAGGCATGTTGAGGTGTTGAGGGACCGGCACTGGTTTTTCATGGTTTTTGTACCATTTGAGCGAATTCTCCCGCGGGTGGGAGGCGACTTGGAGACGACTTGGAGTCGTCGCAGTGACAAGGCAAAAAAGGAGTGCTTTACCGCATCTTCAAACCAACTTGGGGGGGGGTGATTCTTGAAGGTACACCTTCCCTACAAATCCAGTCATCCCTTCTCAGGCGAGGAAGGAGACACTGTTATCTATAGGTGCCAGGAGGGTCCAGTCACAGTCGTACCAAACCTGAGAAGCTACGACTGGATCCCTAGGGTTTTTTTAAAGGATGATTGGGGACAACCCACCTTTCACCAAGAACTAGATACGAACTCCGGTGAAATTCGTTCAGTCCAAGGAATTTATATAAGGAAAAGTGAGTCAACCTGCAAAATCTCCTTGCGCCTCCTGTCCCCTATTCACAGGTTCGGTGGGCACAGACCCCCCTGGCACGCACCCACCCCTTGCGGAGGGGGTGGCCAGGAGCCATAGGGATTTGGTTTTAAAGCTGTTTAAATAGACACCCAAATAGAAAAGAAAGTAGTAGATCACAGCTTGAAGTAATTGGAAACGCTGCCACTATCATAAGGGGACCACAAAAAAGTCCAACAGGCGAAAAGCCAACCGGTGCAAACAGTGCCCCGAGCCCCGTAGCGCCCGTGTACGCGACGGTGCGTAGCACTGCACCCGTTCACGAGCTTCCGGCGAGCCGGAGCGACGATGAATATCCATATGACCTCCATGGGAGCTGGCGTATTGACCTACCTGGAGTCTCAGTTCGTACCTCGGAAAATGGGTACAGTCGTACCTCTTTTTGATCGTTTTGATGGGGTCATGTCCCATTTTCCGAGGTACTTTGGAAGGTCCAGGTACATGCATTTCAGAAAGCACCATCTCCATGAAACAGGGAGCTGGAACTCGGTTCCCGAGGGGTTAACCCACTGAAAGAGGGAGGCTCGATGAAACGATCGGTGAAAAAGATGCCGAGGAAACCCAAACAGGGAGTTCATTTGGGACCCTATGAGCAGATATTCAGTGAGTTATAATGGGTAGATATTCACACCCCAAAAAAGGGTGACCATGTCGATCCCATGTAGACCTAGAACCTGACCGATGTTTTGGAGGATCAACTATTCACAATAAGGCCTTTTGCTATCAAAAAGGAGGTTATTGAAGAAGGGTCCCGTCCGTTCTTATCCTTTTGAACAAGGCCGGTTCAACCTAACCATCATCATCCACTGGGCTCTGGATGTTACTGGTACTGTAGTGGGATAGACCCAACAGATTGACTGTATATATATATATATACATAGGATCCACAGCGGAGTGTTTGTCCATGAAATTCGTCCGAAAAACCGGAATGTGACACACGGACCTGGAAGAAAGTGACCAAAGTTTGGAGTTCCTGTTTTGGATCTCCAAAGGTCACGAAACTGAAGATTCTGGATGGTTCTGGTGGATCTCCAAAGGTCACGAAACTGAAGATTCTGGATGGTTCTGGTGGATCTCCAAAGGTCACGAAACTGAAGATTCTGGATGGTTCAGGTGGATCTCCAAAGGTCACGAAACTGAAGATTCTGGTGGAGGATGTTGCTTTGTTCCCCTCTTGGGACGTGTTTAGTCACCGATCTTTTTCGTTCCCGAGGGTGGTGGGCCTCGATGGACACTTGCGCCTGCAGGCTGATGCGGGTATGGTCGGGTGGTTGGGGGAGATTGAACGATGACCCTCCAACTCACTAGGGAAGTGGATTGTTTTTACCTCTGCCGGATTGGTTGAAGTGGAAGAACCCCAAAACGGGGGCGCCGTGGAACGTCGCAAACGTCGTTTTGCGACGTCGCCTTCCAAGACAGGTCACCACCTGCCACTTTGAGTTGTCTCCGTTTCAGCCATGTCGGAGACCTTTAGAGTCGGGTGCTGGTATATATACCTTCCATCGAACCAGCACCCTCCAACAGGTCTCCTTTGGAGGTTTGTTGGGCTCTAACAGGTTTCAATTGGTGACCTGTTGGAGGGTGCTGGAAGAGATGACGCAGTTGTTTTGTTTCCAAGATTGTGATGAAACGAGAGCGCGGTTTGGTAGGTGGTGACTGCAGCCTCTGAACACATGCTCTTCGCGCCGGCCTCAGATGCATCGAACGCCGGGTTGGAAGCCATTTCCGGTGAGAAATGAGATCTGGAAGTGACCTGTAGTGAACAGGATGAACAGGATCTCTTTCAGCTACAGCTGAACAGGATGAACAGGATGATGTGGCACAGATATAATTGCATAAGATTCTTTCAGGATGAGCAGGTGTCCGTGCCGTCAGACGGTTTCTTTAACTGGTTACTGTTTTCAACCCGCTGTGATTTTGACCCTCGCAACACAAGGGTTGGGGCTGGGTTTTCTGTGACCATTCAGTAAGGGCACTTGAGGGATAAAATGTGAACCGTAAGGGACCACTGCTGCCTGCCTGTTGCCAGTTTGGACTCCTTCCAAAGCTGAAAGCTTGGTCGACACGACCGTCCTTTCCAGACGATAATGGATGTATAACAGGGAGACCTCCCAGGCAACGACCCCCTGGAAGCTTCGGGAAATAGACCAAATCCCACTACTTGGGGTATGTTGGGGTCTCCCTATTGAATTACACACCCATATTCACCAAGTCTATTCTTTTCTCAACGTCAGTGTTTTGAACCGGTCTATATATTTTCTTCAGGATTTGGATTTTGCATATATGAGCTTCTCAGAAACACCAAAATGTTCAGACCAGGAGTCACAAAGGGGTGGTGTTTAGTCCCCAAAGTGAGTGGAAAATGGGCACCCCGACTACCTCCATGGATCGCACCCCGTATTGTGACTGCTGGGAGCTTGGTGGCGTCATGAAGGATCTGTGCGGGCCTTTGAGGTTTGTTCTGCCAGTTCTCCAACTGGCCCGTCCATTTCCACCAGTGGAGCCGACCACGTTTGAAAGCGCAGCGTGGTTTCTGGGGCCGGCGTGGTATTGCTGGGATGTTGTGGACCTGATTGGCAAAGCAGGGTTCGCCTGTCATTCTTTCAGGTTCTTTTGGGAAGACAGACGTGGGGATCCACGTGGGATGTCGGTGGTCCACGCAATGCGCATGTTGGTGGGGGCCTTTGATCAAGAAGGTTCCACGAAAGCTTTCAACAGAACCCAGGAAACTCGGGAAAAGATCCCTAGGGTATCCAAGTACCTTCTCAAAAGGTATTTGCATCTCCAAACCTGCATAACAGCGTCTCCAATCACCTTCTGAGGTTCGGTATGTGGATCCATTTATAGGAAACGAGAAGTTCCGCCTGCTGCTGTAGTGCTTCGTGCTGTTCTGGCCCACCAACCGCGAGTTCTCCGGGTCAGTCCAGTGGATCATGTCAGGTGGAAAGGCGACGGTGTCTGAATGGTCCATCGTTGATGAGTTCAATGCTGACTGGACCCAGGCGGAAGGAAGGAACGACTGGATCGTGGACGAGGGTTTGGCCACAGGTTTGCAAAGAAGGACTGGATTTCTTGAGAATTGATGCTAGAGACATTCTGGAAATCAAATTGGCGCTCACACCCCTCAGATGGTCGTGGGATTGGAGATTTTCTTACCCAGCTGATGTAACCGATCCTTGTTGGATCTTGCCAGTTTAATCAGGGGGGATGTCCTCCTGATAGGGCCTGTAGAATCCTGTATATTCGGACCTTCTGGGGTGTACGTAGTCCTACCATGCCAATTGCAACCAAATGAAGAATCACTGCAGTATATATACACGCATATGCTTCCTTCATCTTCCTTGATATTGTTTGAGCATGGGCTTACCCAGGTCTTCTGAAGGGTACAAAACATCGAGTCACTCCTGTGACACATGAGCCTTTAGTAGAAAGACAAGTGCTTAAGTTAAAACTGCTTGAAACCCGCCTTTGTGAGAGGAATTCACAAGTTTTCCTTGCTCCAAAAGCCTGCTTCTTCGGGTTCTACTGATGGGTGTTGTCTATTTTCCCCAGCGTTCAAGTCCCTTCATGGGGGAATACTTTGATTTCTTCTCGGTTCCTGGATTCCTGGACAACAAATCCAAGTTCTACCAGACCCTTTTGTGCTGCACCTCCACCCCCGGCCCTCGAGAAAGGCCGGTGCTGTGCCGCGAACACCGGCGTCCTCGACGTCCTCCGCGCCGTCCGCGTCCGCGTAGGGGTCGCCCAGACCAGCTGTGCCGTTCGGGCGTTGGGGAGATCAAGTGAGAGCTTTTTTGAGGGTTTCACATCGCATGGGTTCTATGTCAGAGTTGAGTCAAACGCTGTTTCGAAGGCGATGGTCACTGGAGGATGATTATGGTCACTAGGTTCTTCACGTCGAATGTCTTTGGCCATGTCCTTTTTGTCCAGCCCACAGGTGCGGTAGACTTTGGGGATCGATCGAAGATCTCGGGTCCGGTCCAGGACCGGAGCAGCTCAGATGTTCGGACGTGTCCCCACAGCCATAGGGGCCGGACACTCCGCTTTTCGGCACCGGAACGAAGGGCCGAGGTCAGGAGGTCTACTGGGGACGTCGCTGTGACGTCGTGCGTCCGTGTGGAAGGGAACCGGGGCTCGGGGAACTTCGTGGAGCTGAACAAGCACGTTGGATGCTGCCAGCTCAACAGCCGAGCACCACGGTGAGCTCAACAGCACAGTTCAAGAGCACAAGTCTTCCATTCTGCGAGCACCCGTGTGGCGCCAGGCGTGCTCTGTGCTCTGTGCTCTGTGTGTTCTATGGCTCGGACGTGGGTTTTGAGCGCTCGCTCTAGCCTTCCTCTCTTTGCCTTCAAACTATCTGCTTTGCATACCGTGCCAATTCGGGATCAAGGCTCCACATGGCTCCACGCTCTCCACGGTGCGGCACCCACACTTCACTGCGATCGCCTGCCACTCGTACCGTGGGCGACATGGGGTTCGACGGGGGTCTTCCCCCGTGGTGTACAGGACCCTTTCAGCACCAGCGACATGGTGGCTGCCAGCCTCACCGCCGAGAAGAATCGTGCCGAAATCTGGCGGCCGAGGCGTTCCAACGCGCCGGACCGCAGAACAGCGACGTGGCTCTGAACGTCACAAGATACTCCACAGCAACCAGCTGAAGCCATCGAGATACTCAGAGTGGTTCGGTGCACTCATTAATGTGGAAATCTGGCCACCAGACCGAAATCTCCGAAAGAAGGTTTATTGTGCAAAGGAAAGAACGGGGCGGAGGCCAGGAGGGCCTCGATCAGTTCCCCTTCTGAAGAAGGGACCCAACTGAGATGCCAGCCATTTTTCTTGAGAAATACAACATGTATCAACATGTATTTTGTCCATGTTTTTCTTTGCCAGGTGTTTGGTTTTGTGCATGATCCGTACATACAGGATTCAGACGGCTGAGTCCGTTGGCACGGCATGTCGTTGCTGAGTGATGAGAAGGGACCGCAAAAACCAATCCGTTTGGCCCTGACGGGCCCCGACGGGCCTGCACATGCCCCACTTTTTGAAGGTGTGTGAAGGGACATGGGCAGAATTTCTGAGCCAACAGGCTCTCTTGCTAGTGTTGTTCATGCAACACATTTCCACTTAAAGCACCTAATTACTGTTCTCGGTTTGCTGGCCTTGTGGGGCGTGAATGTGGCACATGCAGCGCAGCCAGAGCAGCACAACAACAGCTGAGGGAGTCGCACAAAGGAAGCAGTTTTCACAGGCACGGCAAAGGTACCTTAAGATTTTGCTCAATCAAAGTTTAGGATATTATATACCAGGACCCTCCAGTCGGGGTGCCCAGTGTGGAGTAGTCCAGCCAGGACACCCCGACAGGAGGGTCCTGGTATATAATTGTTTTTCACCAGCATTCTGTTGAAGGCTGGAGCCGTTCTTGGAACCGGTGAACGAGCAGTCCTGCTGTCGAGCTGTGACTCACGGTGCACTCTAAGGCGCAGAACCCACGGCTTTTGGCTTCAACAAGTGACCGATTCAAGGCGCTCACGGAGACGAGATCGAGCGTTGGTGTTGGTGGCTAGAGGGTATCAGGAACCTTCAGTGACCTCTTGAAGTGAGTGAGTGACCTCATTCTCAGGTCCTGGCATGTGGTTCACTTTTTGGTTTGTATGTTTGTTGATGGGTTGTGGTGTTTTTGTTGAAGGAGGATGTGGAATTTGCTGATGACGGTCACCAGGTTGTGGAAACGTTTTCAACCGGTTTCAACAAGCAAACACCATCCCTGAGGCTCCAAGGTCGGTCTTGTTTCGAGAGTCCAAATACCTGCCCTAGGGATCCAAGTACCTTCTCAGAAGGTACTTAGACCCTCCAAACCTACAAAACAGTGCCTCCAATCACCTTCTGAGAAGGTACTTGGATCCCTAGGGCTGGGTATAGAGGAATGTAGTCTTACAAATGTGTTCGTCTCAAGTCCTTGCGCTCCGGAGAGTGTCGTTGGTTACTCCTGAACGGCCGACGCCGACGCCCATGTCGTCCGTTCAGCGGGATGTGAGATGATGTGAGAAACACATTGTTGACCTCGTTATGAGGGACGTCGTCTCGGTGTGGCCAGGCTCAGCGGTACGACACGTATGTGAGAAACTCAGAACGCCAGTGTGGACGACGGAGGGATGCGATCCGAAGGGGATATCATGCGGGTATCCATGATGTTCCCCATGAAAAAAAACAGGGGGAACCAATGAAGGGAACTACAGGGAGTTCCCCAACCCCCGTGGCCAAAGAACATCTGTGGCCACCCTTGATGGACTGAACCGGCATGGCCGTTCGCTTCCACCGGCCGACGGTCAACCGTCAGTCCGATGGGTCGAATTGGGGGACTGCTTGGGCCGTCAGTCCGAACTAGTAGAGCCGGAGCCGGAGCAGCAAGTTACTATGGTTTCAACAAGGGCCTGCAACTGAACCATCATCATCCACTGTTAGCAGGTAGACTCGGATAGACCCCAAGGGATTGCATTGATTGGATCGTCAAAGGGTCTTGTTTTCCAGAGTCGGTCTTCTCTTCGCGAGGAGTCTTGGAGTATTTAAAGAGTGTACCCTTAGGGTTCCAACCTGTTCCAACTATCTCGTGAGAAGGTGGTTGAGGTGGGTTCTGAGGATATGGTTGGAGGATGTTGAAGGATATGGTTTGGGGGGGTCTAACCACCTTCTCAGGATATGGTTGGAGCCCTAGGGGAGTGTCGTTGGCCTCTCAAATGACTCAAATCATCGTTGACATCTCACGGCGCCGATGAGTATACTCTAGGCGTCTAGATTTGATGAGAGGAATAGGGGTGGACGGTCACCAAGGCTGGATGAAACCGACAGTCCCTTTACATGATGGAGTGCCCCCCAGTCACTAGAAGGTCGGGGGGGCAATGTTTAAATAAAAGATCATATTGAAGGGCTTATGCCCGACAGCCGGCCAGGGGCCCAAAACAGGGGAAGGGGGAAGAGCGAAGAAAGTGGAAGGAGGGATTGTTGTGTGTTGTGGTTTGTTGTCGTCGTCGTTGTTGTCGCTGCTGTCGTTGTCGCTGTCGCTGTCGCTGTCGCTGTGGTTGTGGTTGTGGTTGTGGTTGTTGCTGTTGTTGTGGTTGTGGTTGTTGGTTGTTGTTGGTTGTGGTTGTGGTTGTGGTTGCGGTTGTGGTTGCGGTTGCGGTTGTTGTTTCGGTTTCGGTTGTGGTTGTGGTTGTGGTTGTGGTTGTGGTTGTGGTTGTGGTTGTGGTTGTGGTTGTTGTTGTTGTTGTTGTTGTTGTTGTTGTTGTTGTTGTTGTTTGCTCTTTGTGGTTTGTTGTTTGTTGGTTGTTGTTTGTTGGTTGGTTGTTGTTGTGGTTGTGGTTGTTGATGTTTTTTGTTGCTGCGAAAACGGACTTAGTCCGTTTTCGCATGTCACATGTCATATTCTTAAGCATTTAAGCTCAAAATCAAGCGATGCCCATGCCCGCCTTAGTTTCTCGGGCGCACAAATGGACTGGCCAAGGCTCCTCCGTTTTCACGGCAGGACGTTGATCTTGTTGATGGAGTCACTGAGAAATACAGACATTTAGTGGGAGTCAATGATCCGCTGCTTGCCTGGCGTGACTGTTTGACCACATATTCGAGAGATGATAAGTCTCTTGATGATGATCTATTGTGGGAGAACGATTGTCCGCCTGCAATACATGATCTCGATTCATTGTATTGCAATGACCGGTTGTGGCAGGTTGCTGAGTTGGCTGTTACTACCAGTTCCTGGGAGAAGAGTGACGCCATATCACCTGAAGCGGCTGCCCATCATTTGTGCAATAATGCATCCGCTGGTTATTATCCAAATGTCATTGGGCCCTCTTTGGACTATCCATTTAGCCTTTTGACCTCTGTGAAGAAGAACTCTACAGGGGTATTGGATTGGGCTTTAGTTCAAACCAATTGGTTTCTTGGACTCGAAAGCGCGAGTTGGAATTTGCAAACCGAGTTCTCTGCCGTTTGGCGGTTGGAGATTTTGGTGAAGCTAAGACTCGTGCAGTATTCGATGTATCATATCCTTCGAACATAATTCTGACAATGACATCCGCTCCTCATTACACTTTTGTCGATCGTGGCAATCATTTCTTGATGTCGAGAGCTGACCCATGGTCGCATCATTTTGAGTATGAAAGGCAATTATCTATGGAGCATGGAGCAGTACTTTGGTTTGACATCTCTAAGCACGACAAGAGAGTCCATCGTACAGTGGTTCGGCGGCTCGGCGTTACAGTGAGCTTGAGTCGACTTTCATCAGTCTTCCGGCCATATCGCCAGCCATTAGTGCTTCCATTACTGAGGGCTTATTGATGAACACACCCACAGTTACTTCGGATGGAACGGTTTGGGACCGCACCTTCCGATACGTACCTTCGGGTGCGTACAAGGTACAAGCATTGGAAACATTTATGACATCAATGGCTGTGGTGCATGTGGATTTGAAGATGAAGAGTGAATTGCCTGCCGGTTCACCCACTGTCGATGCTTGTGGAGTGTTGGCAGATGATGGTCTCCTCAGTAAGCCCCTTTGGAAGACAAGGATACATAGGATTATCCTTCCGCCTCGGAGCTTGTGTCTACCCGTGCATGGGTAGCTTTCCTGCTACCTGCCACATTCGACCTGCCGCTCCTGCGGAAGCCAGATTGGAAGTGCCACATTGACGCAGTTCCACGTGAGCCAGTCCCATTTAAGACATTCCTACCGTACCTAGTCTTCTTCCAACCGTGGTCCCAAGTGTGCACGGGCTGGGTAGTTTTGATTCGACCTCATATAGTTGGTACACACTGGTTCAGTAGGAAAACAAGCCAACCATGTACGAGCGCCAACTATTTGTGACAGGTGCCAACCATACACAGGTGTCCTTTAATTGAATATCACGCTCGAAAACCCAAAGGTTTCCAAGTCTTTGTGGAGTTCTTCTTTCTCCAATTAACACGCAACATGGTTTAGTTTAGTTGTTTAACTTTTTGTGTCTTACTCTCCCCACCTGGGACTTGGTGAATGGTTGGAACCTGCAGGGTTTTTCACCCCAAACGCCAGCCGTTCAAGCAAAGATTTTCCGCCGTCCAAGCTCCAGCAGCCCGAGCGCTCCGGCGCATGGCCCGAGGTTGAAGAGCTCCGTGGACCCCCAGGGGCGTCATTCTTGACGCTTGGAGCGATGGGTGTGGCGTGTGTCGTCGTGCGTGGTTTATGATGGCGAAGGCGGCGAGGGAATCGGGCGTGTCCCAGGAAAGGATAATCAAGAGGGTGAAAACGAGAGGGTGATTCAGTGATAAAGATTGATCATATTTCTGAGATCATCCTTATCACTCTTGCCTACTTTTGAGCAAGGCCTTTGCCGACCATCATCATCCACTGTTACGGGTGATGAGATATATCCTTTGGTTTTTGTTCAGAACGGACTGACATACTTACTGGAAAGGACAACCTGCAATGTTATTGTGATAGATCCCTAGGAATCCAAATACCTTCTCAGAAGGTGATTGGACACACTGTTATGTAGGTGCCAGGAGGGTCCAGTCGTACCTTCTGACAAGGTGGCAGTGGATCCCTAGGGTATTGCCAGTGAATGTCAATCTCATTCAATCTCTCTGAGGAACTCCTGCGAAAGATTGTTCGTTCAAGAAACCAAACCTTCACTGGGCGAGTGAATCCGGTTTGCCACCATAGTCGTAGACCGACCAGAACGGGCCCCTGGTTCCGTGCAGTCTCAAATCCCAATGGGTTTTGAGGGACCCAAGGATCCGAAGGCTGTCGGGCGTGTGTCACATCACGGAGTAAGTAAGACTTTGCGTGGAATGTACACCAAACCTTCAGCCTTCCCAGGCCTTGAGGAGGTGGAGGAGCCTTGCGTCTATTCGAGTGGTGTTTGGGTGCAATGCGCGGTGACCGGTGGAACCACATCCGCAGCGGTGGAGGCACGGCTGGGGTGGTGCTGGTGCTGGTGCTGGTGCTGGGGTGGTGGTGGACTCAGTTGGTTTGTGGAGTGAAAGAGTTTGTCAGTGAACCTAAGTCAAGCATTGCGTACTTGCTGGCCCACATCATGTTTGAGCTGTTTGGCCTTTTAGAACATGATTGTTTCCTACTTAGCACTTGCTTAGGATTTAAGAAAAGACTCAGCTGGAATTCATAGGCAAGCCCGCACTCCTATGATCTCCTATGGGCCAAAAATATAACCAAAAGGGTTGGCAGCTGCATGATTCTGTTCTTGTTGGTATTTTGGCCAGGTTAAAGTGTTGCACACTAGACATGACATATCAAGGTGGTGGCTATCACAAGTTCTGTCAGTGGCCTGGTTGGGGATTCCTTCAGTAAAAATTAAAGCCACAGTGTACAGTGAGTGGGTGGGTCGAACTTCCCTTGACTTGGTTCTTCACCACAAACTGGTACGGACATGTTCACCAAACATCTACTGTCCCAACGACACGTTTTCTTTCACTCCAGGTGGGGATTACCGCCCGGGTGGAAGACTCCTTGGAGCCTGGCCATGCTAAGAGCTCGGGGCTCCCAGCGTTGGAGGCCGACAGGTGCTCGTGGACCCACTAGAGCAGGTGTACGGCACAGGGGGGTGTGGGGAGTGGGGAGGTGACCCTAACATGGAAGTGGACAACCCCCAGTTTGTACAGTGAAAATTGTCTTTCTAGTTTTCTAGGGGCCATGCCAGCCCACTTCATGATTGTCTCAGGGGAATTTTCCAATCTTTGGACTTGCTAGAGAATGGGTTGAATGGGTCAGAGCAGCTCACAGCTTTCGTTTCATCCTCTTGGAGGAGTGGAGGAATGCCATTTGGGTCATTGAACTGTTGAACTTCAAAAAGGATGCAGCACGGTCGATCAATTCTCTCGGGTTCTCACGGTGGGGGAATCCAGAGATATCCTGTGTTGATTTGCTAGCTCAACTGTTCTTAATCCAAAAGACAACTGTGCTTTTGGGCGCTATGTAGTGCATTTCGGGAGTGCATTTGGAGAATGATTCCATTAATAAACTCTAGCTGCAGCAGTGCGATCCATTTACAGTCGTTTGTCGATCCAAAGAGGAATGAACGAACCATAGTTCAGGGATTGATGCGGAGATACCTCCACTTAGTTTAATCAGGAATGCGCGGGCCTTCACAAATCCAAATCTTGAACCTAACCCAAGGTTCTTTAAATAGAGAAGCCTCGCTGGTTTGCTCGAAAGCCTGCATGTGGCCTTGCTCAGGAGGCTAAGCGTCCTGTCCTGTTGACTTTGCCAGTCTCGAGGTGTAGAAAACACCCTTGGAATCCAAGCAGGCCTTACTTCATTTTACTTCTTGCATCCAAAAATCTTGGAGACTTTCCCTTGAATCAGCTGGAGAAAGATCTGGTGCCTCATCAGAGACATATCCAAGACACGCATTGATACAAGATCCATCAGACGAGATGCTGGACTAGTTGTACTCATCAGCAGCTCTTCAGCTTGGACGTTGAAGCACTAGAATCAGGAACTTGGCGATCGCTGGTGCGATCTGGAGGGAGCGATCCAAGTTTCCGGCGGGTCTCATGGGTATCCACCTCTTTCCGAACAGGGAGCCGCAGCCGGAGCTACTGGGAGTTCCCCAACCCCTGACGCTGCTTGCTAGTTGGAGAGCATGTGTTTCTTCATCCTTGTCATTGGTGGCAAACAGCAGCCCAAGTAGGTCAGGAACATGTTCCGTAATGTTCCGTAGATATAATAGACACATATATAGAGCAAAACTACACCGAAGCTCTTTTCATGGGGAACATGGATATTCCATTCATGGATGGTCTGGGATATAGATTGAAGTAACCAATATAAACTCCAGGTGTGCCACGGGGTAGGACATGCAAAAATGCTTCAACCAGGTCTACGGTCGGTTCCACATGGTTTGATGCACCCATCGTGGTCGATCCCGGGCCAGTCCTGAACGCCTGAAGAGCGTGGTCCGAACGCCTGGGAGGTCTCCCTACTGGAAATACATGCACGCCATGTGAACACGAAACGCCATGGCGGTGACAGCCTGCGTGAATTCCGGGCGCGCCAGGCGCCGTATTGTTGCGTTGGGTGCGGGGCGTTTGCGTCATTTGTGTCATTTCGGTGTGAGAAGGAGCAGAAGTTGGATTGTGCCCAAAGTGTTCCCCGTTCGATCTGGAACTGGAAGCGTGTGCCCCAGCTCCCCCAGCTGATTCTAGACACAAACATGTTTGGACCCTCCCTTGGTAGGGGTTGGACCCGGCACTTTCACAGGGGTTTGGACTCTGGACCTTCACACGCTTCCAGTTCCTGTCCATTTGATGGCCCGGATTCTTGGGGGACAAAAAAGATCAACAAATTAACAATGTTTTCTGTGCATGGAAGTTCGGCCCAGCAGGTCCCTCAGCAACAGTTGACTTAAAACTTGGGATGGTGAAAAGAAACAAGGATTCAAGCCCACAGGTCTTCAAACAGTAATGGATAGTTTGTTCAATATACAGTAGCGGAACGAGTAGATGACCAAATCCCGACGAACGTGGGGGTTTGGGGATATGGACCCGGATGTATTCGGTGCCAGGTGCCATCGAACCTCTGAAACCACTGGAATTGAAGCACTGAGAAGTCAAGAGTTTGTTGGCTAGACTGATGTGGATATTTGAGCTTGGGATCTGGGCAGAGATCATTGAGGGCGAGGGGCCCTAGTTCGACCAATCCTCAGTGGTGTTCCTCAACATGAAGGGAACAGCCGCCAAGGCTAAACCCGGGTCCTTGATTGGATATTGCAAGTATGCGGATGATGAGGCTGATGCATGCTACACATCCAGTCTGTACTTGATTACATCGCACTACCAAAGTGAGATGGAATAGTGTAGAAAAATGTTTGGGGACTTGGCGAAAGCAATGTTTGAGCAAGAGTACCTGTGGGGAAGTGTCCGGTTCATGACAGTGTCTACTTGACAAGTACGATGCAGAAGGACTGCCCTACAGACATCAAATTATCGCTTTGCGGTCCATGTTTATCATTGAAGTTCTGATTGGCTCAATCAGCGCAACCAAATCTCATATGGTAGAGCATTTGGGGCATTCACTGCCCAAAAAAATCCGGCCTGATGGCATCCTGCCAGGAACACCTGACAGAGGTGGGAGATCCGCTCGGGCAACTGGAGCTACACCCTCTATGGCGGATCCACATACCTTATTCTCAGCATGTACACAATCACCCTCCGGCATAAAAAAGGGGCCTCTTAGAAGGTATGTGGATCCGGTTCTGGGTGGATCCATTAGGTCAGTTCCTGTGCCGAAGACGGACTGCCCCACAACGCCACAACGCGCCCGGACGAGGGCCCGGACGACAATCATATAGTTTGAAGAAAGGATGGTTTAGAATTGATCACTCGTGACTCCAAACGGGTTGGGCGCAAGTTGACTGAGAAGCCTATATGATCTTATATGTTGGGTTTGTCCGTTCTTACCTGTAAGAGTCAGTAAACAAGCAAATCCCTATTTTTGAACTGTCGGCCTGCAACCATCATCATCCACTGGGCCTAGGTCTTAGGATCAACCCAAGCTATATGGTCTATAGAACATATACCAGAACTGAAACCCCCGGTCGTCAGGACCAAGTGGATCGCCTGCTTCCACCGTTTTGGTTTGGTCGGAACTGCTTCCACCTCTTCCACGGGTCCAACGGGTCGAACGCCGAGGATTCGGACTGTCCGGGTTCGGAAGTCCCGGACCCGGCAGCATGGCACTTCACTTAGGTGGATTAATAATGGTTAAGTGAAGGTATTAATCCACCGACTATCCACTAGGTGGTTAAGAAGGTGTGGATTAATAGCATGGTGGTTAATATATCCTTACACCGACTTCGTCGTAGCTTCTCAGGTTCGGTATGACTGGATCCTCCAAATCCATCCACCCACCTCCAGTCCCACCTTCGAAGGTACGACTGGAGGCCAAACGGGTATGTTAATATCATCACCCCAAGAAAAGGGGACTGGAATTGATGCCTTCATGGACCACAGGTCACAGGATAAACCACCCCAATGTTTGTATGTATGGCAGTCCCATTGAGTGTTAGGGTCAAGAAAGAGTTCACCACCTGTTTGGTATTCGGATTTCCATGGTCATCCGTAAGCATGATCGCTCCTGGGAATGTAGGGCGCACATGTTCCTCTCGCCATGTGCACGTGGAGCTTAATGGGAGGGGCCACGTGTTCGCCACTTCTGTGTCATTCATTTGGCTCCCCTGCCCTGCAGATTCACATGGCACCTCAAAACCACCAACTATTGGTAGAGGAAAACCATCGGACCCAGGGGGCCAGCACGCGAAGGGTCCATGTGAGTTTCGAGAGTGTGCATGGCATGTAATGCCGGCGATCTCTTGATGTGGCTCTAAGGAGCTGCCTTTTGAAGGTCTTCTTTCTTGGCACCTTTCCCCACCGTCTGCAAAGACACTCTGAAGCTCCAAAGCACTCTACAGCTTGAGGTGATCTAACATGGACTGTAGCTTTGGCACCCTTAGTCAGACGGTTTTCGGTTTGGGTCCATGGGACCGTCTTCCACGGGGTAAAGCAGACGGGGTGATCCAATTGATCTTCCAAAGATCCTGCATCATCCGAACCACGGCCTTGTGGGGTGGATGGTAGTCATCTCTCACAACGGACCGAAGGGCTACTTTGATAGAGTGATGCGTGGAAGGTGTCATGAGTGTCATGTTAATGTCATCTATGTTGTTTTCCTACCATTAGTATTTCCACCATGACACCATGACACTAATTGGGTGTCATCTAACACCAATTAGGTGTTTCCTGTATTCCTACCATTTCCTATATTTCGTTCCCAGTTTTGTTTCCCGCAACTCTGCTGCTCTAATTCCGCTGCTTTTTACATGCTCGTGCTGGTGCTTGAGACTTCCAGAGTCACGCAACCTCAGCACACTTCAACGAAGTCCCAAGATCGATTCACATATCGAAACTCGTTGCAATGCATCTTGCTGTGGCCAGAGCGCAGCGCACAGAAATCTGCGCCGATCTGCGTCGAAACAAGCCCAGGAAATCCGAGATTGACCCTCTTCGTCCAGTGGTAACCGGATGCGTTCATCCCTTTAGGTCCTTTCCTGTCCCACTGCAAGACCCTTCGGAAGCGTTCTCTCCTCTCCGGTCGATCCGGAGATACCTGGAACCCTTCGATGCCTATACCAGCACCCTCCTGGCCAGGCTGTTAGTTGAGGGTTGGGAAGGACCCTAACAGGTCGAACCATTGGTGACCTGTCGGAGGGTGCTGGTATGGGCATGCAATGGGTCTCCAAGAACCGCCCGCTTGGCGGTATGGTTCTTCAGATTCGACAGCCGTATTCACACTTGGGCCTCTCGCACTTTGTTTATTAAAAGGGATCATCCGACTTGGTGTTTATATGTTTTTTAAGGGGGGGGCTGGACAGCTGCGGAACGTTGACATCTCTCAGGTGATGCTGTATCAACTCCAGTTTGGAAGAACTAACGGACCACGATGTGTGAAGAAAAAGGATCCCCACCCAGACTCACCTACCGGCCATTTCTCACATGTTTGGACCTTCCATGGATCGCATCCCATGCACATGGCGCCTGCCACCCCGCCTGGTGCCTCACTCCCGCGCGCCGTTGGAGCACCACTCCCCCAGCGGCGGATGGAGCGCTGAGTCGCGGGTCCAGGCAGCGGGGCCTGGGGCGGGGCCTGCAACGAGTCGCGAGTGATTTCTTACACTCCCAAGACTGGAAGCCTCATGTTGGTGAGGTTCATGTGTGGTTTTACGTGGTGGCCATGCCCTCAGACTCCGGTGACCAAGTAAGGTCCCACAGTTCAGATTCCAGGGAGGGAGGGTATATGGAGGGTATATCAGTGTTTTTTCAGGATGGGCGTGGGATGAGGTGGACATCTTGTACGTCTCCAAGGGACTTGCAGAAAAGGACTAATTTCACTTGGAAATGGATCAGCTAAACAGCATGGATACAGGATATGGACATATTGTCACTTTTCACTACCGTGCAGATGATACAGTGGTTAGGCTCTCGTTGTCTTCAGCAAACATTGATTTCATTCCAACTCTGTTTCCCTGAAGCTTGGCAGATGAAGATGGGGTCAAGCTGATGATTGGGATTCTCAAGGCAAGGTAAACCCATAGTCAAGAGGAGATGGAATATCAGCAGTGATAAAAAGTAGGCACAAGTTCGAGTGTTCAATCTATAATGATCACCAGGACCTTCAAAGCGACTGTCCTTGAGATCTCAGTGGCTGAGGTCACTTAGAGCCTTAAGGCCTTAAGAAGCCACTTAGAGACTCCAAAGAGGTCACGAACTGAAGGTCCATTTCTTATGGGCCAAGACCAGCTCAGCCAAGGAGGAACAACACGTTCAAAGCCCATCATGGTTTGGTGGAAGCGAAAAACATCATCCACATGTCTACAAACAAATTGAACAAGGAAAGACACGCATCATCACCATATTTCTTTGATCTTGGCACCAACTTTGCTTGTTCCTCCCTCTTTGACCCCATCCGATCAGCTGTGTTTCCACCCCGCATCTTGAACCTTCCAACAGAGGTTAAGTGACCTTATAGGACCCTACTGGGGTACCTATGGGACAGTCTATAGGGTCCTTCAACCTCTGGGGAAGCCAGGAGTTCCGAACGGAACTGGGTGCCATGCCGAACTTCGGAGGGTTTCCGGGATGCCGAAGGATCCACCCTTGTAGGGGCTAAACATTCCAGCGGAACCGCTGGAGGGGGACCAGGACCTGAGCCGTTCGTGACCTCGAACTGGAGTCTTTGTTTGTGGCCTCTCATTCTGAGATGAAAAGGTCGTTTTGAAGGTCCTGGGAAAAACGGTTGTAGAATTAACTATTACTGTTGCTTTTCCAAGGATGCTGGGTCAGTCACAACCTCCAATCATGGACCTACCAAGCCAAGGCACACCTGGCACGTTTCACGTCCGCGCCTCTGGCACTGGCAGCCACACGTGGCGCGCGTTCTCGGTGGGACAGAGCTCGGAAGCTGTGGAGATCTGCGGTGTCTTTGGCCGAGCTGGACCAAGAGGAGATCCGAAAGAAAGAAACAGCGTGGAAGAGGGATGCAAGCTGACTTGTCAGCCCAAGTCAGCGACTTTTCAGATGGATTTCAAGAACCCTTACCAGTCAGTGAATGATCTAATCTTACTGGAGTCAGGAATAAATTAAAGAAGAACCAAACAAACACTATCAATGAGCTTTTCCTGGGTCAGACCGGACCCCTTAATTTTTTGGACCCAGGACCCAGGGCGCTCGGCTTTGCGTGGCGAATGGGACACAGGGAGCGGCAGCAGCCTCTTCGACGAGCAGAGCCCCTTCAGCGGGCGAGTGCAGGCGTCTCCTTTTTTGGGGGGAGGGAGGGCGGGGCAGGGTGGCTCAGGGTGGAGGGTTTAGGGTTTAGGGCAGGGTGGAAGGGAAGCGATTTTGGCGGAAAGAAGATGTGCGAATTATAGATCTTCCGGACTGGATTCTCTTTGAATTGAGGTATACTCTTAGACCCGAATGGGCCCTTTGATTCATCGGGGTACCTGCAGATACATGTAGCAGAAGATCTCACGACAGGCAAGTGAGGACCATCGTGTCCCACATTTCACAGAAGTGACATCCACGAGACAAAAACAAATTGAGATAAAAGTTTATGATAAAAGCCTGCTTTTGATGGAAACAGGATGGGAAAGGCCCCATGCTTTAGATGGGAAAGGCACTCTCAAACAGGGGTCACTCAGCTTTTGGGTTTGAAGCACAGTCCAGTATAGATTATAGATGTGACTACAACGATCCCCTGGAAGAAGTGGACACCCTGAACCACCGTGGTGCCTCTTTTAGGGGGCGATTCAGACGCCCAACCCGGGCGGGCCCTGGTTAGAGGCCTCTGTCGGCGGCGGTTCGCTTTTTGTCACTCGGACACTGAGACCTATAGGATCGATAGGCAACCGTTTGAATTTGTACAGGAATAATTACAAAACTTGTCATATGGAATACCAGGTATAAAAAGAAGAGTTTTCAACGAGTCGAGGTGAGCTTTCCCGCATGCACTCAGTAGGATGTCAGTATACATGTACTGGTCGACTCGTAGCTTCCATCATCTTCAAACGTGAGTTCACATCGGAGTTACACCCCCAATATTTGGGACATCAGATGAAGTTCGTGAAACAAGAAGCTCTTGAGTTGCAGCCACTCTCTATCAATTTGCTGCATGCCTGCAACTCCGCTTCTCGCTTCTGATGGCAACTCTTGTACTTCTGCAATCAAACATGTGACTTCTTTGTCTTCGCAGCCTGTGCCACAGTCGCTCCCAGACTCAAGCCAGGTCGGTGCACATCAAGCGATTCGCGGGGTGAGCCGCTTTGGAAACCAGTGCAACGTGTTTTCAGAAAAGGATCATTACAAAGGAAACCGTATCTTCTGGCCAAAGAGCTCTTCAAGTGCTGTAAACTTGAGCGGCCACCTGTCTTGCTCTGTCACCCTATCCCAGCAAGCCCAGACCACCAAGTCACTGCAAGGAACCCGAGCAAAACACAGCCGGAGAATGCAACAGGTCCACCCAAAAATCAATCTCTCGAATCGGAGGAAAGATCGTCCACCTGACCAAACCGACTGAGACGAAGTAAACCGGATGTATAAACCAACAACTGCCGCATACCAAAACGAAGTACGGGACGCAGAAAGTCCTTGAGAAACGACTGCAGATTCTGAGCCTGTGAGAAGCATTCAAATCGGAACAATCATGCCAGGAAACCATCAGGTTCTTCAAAAAAACACAAAGCCGCCAGGCAACAACGCATATATAAACTACTTATATATATATATACGATATATATATACATATATAAATGTACTGTATACAGTACATGGATGGTCTGAGACATTCTGGGACAACGGCACCGTCGGCACTCTACCCGGTGGTCCAGCCAAACCGCGTAAATCACAGCGGCCCAAAGCAGCCCTATCGACACGAACCATTGAATATTTACCCATATTATCAACCACCAGGTTTGGAATATAAGTCTCAGGAGGTTCTCCTTGGAAAAATTATACATATCTTTACATCCATCGTCTCATATCGTCTCGGCTTTTGCCCACGTGACCCATTCTGCCAGGTCACCGGCTGTGGTGCATCCAGCGGGGGCAGCTGGCGGCGCTTGCGCTTTAATGGGCAGACGGAGCAGAGCGGCTGGGTGTGAAGATCCTTGGGAGCGGAGGGAACCCTACTTACGTCAGTGGATAAACCTTTATCCTCGGAAACTGAAGGAGTACAGTTGAGGGTGTGGGCTCCGTTCGTTCGGGCTCCGTTCGTACCTTTTGAGGTTCAGTGAACTCTGTGGGGAACTCTGTGGGGAACTGGCACCGGAAGGAGATGAAACGTGGTTGACCTATAGCGCTGGTGTCGGTGGTTCACTCACTCGCTCGCTATACACGGTGGACAGACCTGTCGCCCGTCCAGGTGCCATCCAGGTGCCACCTTTTGAGGTTCGGTACGACTGCGAGCCCTATACCAAGGCCCCCTGTTTGGGGTGTCTAATTATAGCTCCTTAGAGGTTAAGTCGGTTAAGTGGTATCCATTAACCACCCCTTAGGAGGCCCTGGTAGAAGAAGCTTTTTTTGATGAGCTCTGAACAAACCACCTTAAGTGGTTTTTGCTGTTTTCCCTCGTGATGAAGGCAGTGGTTTGGGTGTATCGGGTTTTGAACCTTGAAATGGCTAGCTAGAGTTGGAAGTCTTGGGATTTTCTGTGGCTTTGCAATCAATCACGAAGGGAGGAGAAGAGACGCTATGAACCAAACACTAATTACATCCCTACAAAGGCAGAACAAAATCCTCATAAATCTGAACTGGTTCCCTTCAAGCCATTGGCCAAGCAGATTCTTTCTAAGAGAGTCCTGTTGTAAATCATTATATAAATCCTCAGTTTTCTTTGCGAGTAAAGGCGTGTTGCTCCTGGATGCCAATGGTATCCCGCGACATGAAGCATTGGCCTTTGGCTATTTGAGCCACGGCAGGACGGCATCGAAATTGGTCCATTTGTTGAGAAATCAAGTTCACGAGTTCTAGCAGGACCCCTGAAAGAAAGAACATAGTAACATCCATCTAAACACATGAACCAAGTCTGAGCAAACACTGCACCTGATCGAAAAGTGCTGGTTTTGCCAGAGTTCGTCGTCGGATGTGACACGGTAGCTTCGCATCCGCTAAGCTCCGCGAAGCTCCGCGACGCTCCGGGGGCGACATCCTCGGACGGTTCTTCGCATGGTTCTGAAAGAGACCCATCAGGGGCTCCTGTCCCATCATGTCCCATCTCCTCAGGTTCGGTGGCGGTGGCCCACCCGCAAACATCCACCCCTGGCCCACCGAACCGATTTGCCGGAGGTGGGAGAACATGGCTGTGGCACCAGGAGATGAAAAGGGGTTGACCATGGTTGACCTATTTGGTGGAAGGTCTTTTCGTAATTCGTGGTGGATTGGTCGGGCTCCAGGAGCGGGGTATACTTTTTTGACCCAGACACTCCAGATCCCTCAAACTCCAGAAACCACAGAGGGGTTCAAGTCATTTTTGAGAGGAACGGGATGGTTTTTGTTACATTACTCAACGAGTCAGTCAACCTTTCAAGCGACCTTTTTGCAGAATTGTTTTCTCTACTGAAGGTCAACAGTTTTAAAGGAGCTCACCTATCCCACATCCAATGAAACTAGAGTCTAGAGAGCTCAGTGGCTCAGCCCAAAAAGCAAAAAGCACAATTTGCTGGCGGAAGAAAGCATCCAATGACCATGCTTTTCCTGAAACACCCTTCGCCGTCCGAGGAAGTCCTTAGCAGCCATGGGCTCGGCCACGCTGCGGTCGTTGGGCGTGCAGAAACCTTGGCGTGTGCTGCTGCTGGGCGTGGGCCTGGGTGCGCTGCCCGGGTGGTTTCGGAAGGCTCAGGCGCACGAAACGGCGCGGCTGTGCACGCGCGAGAGGCGGGAATGGATGAAGAACAAAGCCCCGAAACGCCTGCGGGATCAAAGGATGAAGGAGCCAAGGTACCAAGGTGAAGCACCGATGAAGAACTCAACGGATGCTGGATTTTGAAATGGATGCCGGATTTCGAACACATGATCCTTGTGCGCAGGAGGGTTTTGACACTCAAGACCGACCACCCCGAACTATGACCGTTGAACATCCCCCCATGGTTCTTTGTGTCGACCATCTACGAGGAGTTGTGTGGCTCTTTCTTGAGAAGCCATGTAAACGAGATTGGAAGAGACATGTGTTCGATATGAAGAGATGTATTTCATTGTATTTCCCGAAAAGCCCTTCCAGAAATATACCCTGAACAGAACGACTCTTGGATCTTGGGAGCTCCAAGTTTCACCGTTCCACGTGGATAGACGTAGTATGTTCACCTCAAAAAGCATCAGAAATTCTGCCATCCACCCACACCCGCATGGGCGCGGCGCAGGCCAAGGTGACGGCCATCGATTTGGATCCCGTGGTGCTGCGTGCGGCACAGGTCGTGGGACAAATGCCCGGGGCGGTCCAGGGACTTGAAGCGTGCCTGGGGCAGAAGGTCGGTGGCGAGCGATGCGGAAGGCTATGCTGAAACACGCATGCGGTTCCGGGTTTGTGGTTCCGCTGTGCAAAGCTGGGAACTTGAGTGCCAAGTGTCTTAAGTTTTGTTTGGTGGGAAAGCATGGAATTCTCAGATTTGATTCACTTTCAAGGGATCCGAACATGTGTATTCAGTCCTTGGACCTGCTAGGAAACGGACACATGTGCAATGGTAATGTCCCATAATATTGCTTGCTTGCTCGAAGATGATTGTGCTTGGAGGAACATATTATTGGCTGTATTAAAACCTCCCAAAGACTTAACGTTCGCTTTGCGTTCAAGATACGTCGCGGAGCAACAAAAGCCATTCTGGAGCAACTATTCTCACTCCGGAGTGCTTTTTGTCACACCACTGTCCAAAAGATTGATAATTACAAAACGGAGTGATAATTATCACTCAATTCAGGGGTACCAGGTACAAAACGGAGTGATAATTATCACTCTTCAGGGGTACCAGGTATATTTCAGGTTTGTTCGGGTTTGGTTAGGCAATTCAATCGTCCAATGTGCAACCTGAACCTGCGACCCTGCAAATAGCTGATCACCTGTATGGTAGCTGGGCGGTAGTTCAACAGCAAAGCGTTTGGCCGCTGTGCATGTGTTCCACTCATCTTTGGCATGTGCTTTATGTACTTTTGTTGGCTAGATTGTTTGCTTGGCCAGATTGAAAAGGAACCAATCGTACTACATGAACAAACACCAAAAAGGTGTTCTTTCTCAGCAGCTTTTGGAAGTACCTGTTCCATGCCTTGTTATTTGGAGAGAAACATGCGCAAAGTGTCATCCCGTCGGCTGACGGGGCTCTTTCTGCTGAAAACAGGAAGATGTAGAATTTGTTCAGGTGGGGGTGCCGAAACAGGACGCTCCGAAACGGAAATCGGAGGTCTGTTGGTCTCCCCTGGGAACAAAGAAGGGTTTTCCCCTGAAACGTCAACGAAATGCTTTTTGATTGCCTCTTTTCAGGTGCCTTAAGGATGCCGAAGCTGACACTGATGCCTTGCGGGTGTATTGCTGTGATGGTGTTGAGCCACTGGGTGGCAGCCGCAACTTGCGGGTGACGAGGTTTTTCACAGTTCTTGGGGTGAAGCCCCTGGCCGGGGGAAGGGTTGTATGTTCGTTTTACCTGTGCTTGTTTGGGTGATTTGCATCTTCCCGGTTCCACAGTGGCTCTCTTTTTGGTGCTTCCGAACTTCGGAGAAAGAAGCGAAACGCAAGAAAGAGAACGCAAGCTTGCGATTTGCCTGGATCCAAGTGCTTTCTCAGTGGACGGCTTTTGGGTTTCTTCACCTCGGAGACTGTTGGATAATTTCCAAATATCCCAGACACTCCATGGGACTGCCATATTTGCCTACATTAAGGTGGTGCCAGGGGGGGTCAATGTATATAGGTATATATTCCATACATGGAGTGTCTGGGTATGAAGGACATGCTCTCCAACATGAAATCGGAGAAGAAGTACTACGGCGTTGGATCATGAACAGTACCCAGGGAACGTGTTACCCGGTACCTGGAACAACCGAGAATTCAATCCCTGATAGAAAGCCTGGGGATTCTGGATTCTGGACAATTTTGCACATCAAATGTCCGCACTATATATACCTGGACCTGAAAAAGGGGTGTCCAATGGAAATCCCTAAGTAGTGTAGGGGCTTCCAGCCAGGTGGTTGGAGATCATGACTGGTGATAGGTTTTCCACCGGGTTTTGATCAAAAATTCCGAGTCCACAGTGATCTCGTGCAAGTGTCGGATTTCAATACAAAAGAGAACCTGCGAACTAAGATTAAGTATGGTTAAGGGTTGTTTTGCCCATCAAATTCCATTGCACGTTTGGGCAGCAGACAAGACAGGTTTTAAGGGCCAAAACATGCCAAAGCCACAGTTTTGGACTTCCTTTCAATGATTTGGCCTCACCACAAAAAGACGGCCATATTTCCCAGAACACTTCACTTCATGAGACGTATATGTGGAGAAATCATGAGACATCGACAAACAACACCGGTTCAACACAGCAGCGACATGTCCACCGACCTGGGACCGAGGTTCGTCAAGGCTGCATCGAACGAAGTCCGCTACGACCTGCTGGTCATGGACGTCTTCGATGGACAAGGCGAGACTCCGGAGGCCTTCTTGACCGAGGACTTTGGTGTCTTGCCGCATAGGAGGGCAGTCCTCCACCGCGGAGATGTGGTGCGTTTTGGGCGGGGGGGATCAACTCGGAAGTTGGGGAAGTCGCCAAAGGGAGCGGATCGCGACGGCTTCAAGGGAGCGACTGGAGCCGGAGCTCGGGACCCACGGGAGTTTCCCAAGCAGTTCTACCACTTCAAGTAAGATAAGTAAGGAGGATTGTCAACGGATCCAAAAACGCCAGTGATTAGACCAGCCTGGGAGGGATGTTTCGTATTCTTTTATCCATGACTGTGGTTTGTGTTAGGTTATGTTAGGATACTTATTGAATCTTATTGATATAAACATTGCAGCACCTGAAACCCAAAAAAGCGCAAGCATCAACAAGCATCCGCGTTGTTTGTGTTCTTTTTGATGTTGAAGTTAGATCAGTCCCAAGCCACGCGTGGCCCAAGCTTGACCCGGAGACCGAGGTCAAGCTTGTGCTTCTGTCGCCACTTGCTGCGTGGTGAACCTTACATGCCCAGCCGCTGGGATGAGCCTTCGGCCTCGCGGTCTCGACACAGCCCGGTCAGGGTGAAAAAACCACCAGCTGATACTGTATGGGCTCGTCCCATGGTTTGGACACCCCGACTTCCTCCGTGAGTGAACAACCACCACAACAACAACAACAACAACACTATATTTGCATGGACCACACGAGGGTTTGTTGCCTTTGTTGTCTTAGCAATAGGACAGATATTATGGAGCCTTCTGGTTGTTTTCCCACAACCCCCATAGGATTAGTGTTGCTTGGATCTTTTTAGTCCCGCGGTACACCACGAGCACCACACATCCCCTGGTAGACGAGTGTTTGACGTCTGACTTAAACATGGGAAGGGTCAAAACCTGTAGCCCTGGTCCACCATGTAGCAGCTAAGGCCTTCCAGGTAGGTCAACCTCTTGGTCCATGTGATTTGTTTGTCAAGCTGGGATGACATGCGAGGTGCCTATGTGGGAGGATGCTCATCATTTCAACGCGCCATCCGCTGGGAAGCTGGCCGATGCATTCCAGCTGGGCTTTCAATCGAAGGCGCGAGGATATGTTGACTAAATCATGTAGGTATCGGTATATAAGAATGCCACTTGATTTTTGCCAATGAAAAGACACCACAATCAAACATGAAGTTGGCTTGCATGCATGTTCTCGTTTGATGCACGGAGATCCGGTGTATCCCTTTGCGCGTCCAGGCGTGGAGCGTCCGGGTGGCCGAGGGGCAAAACCTCATCCTTTGCGCCACCCGCTACGGCGCGCCGCCGGAGACCCGGTTCCGAAAGGGAGACGAAAGGGAGTGTAGCAGGGAGGGTCTTTGGATCCAGGCTGCCGCTTTTGCTTGAGTTTTCTATGTGTTTCGAATCTCTCCAACCAGCCGGGTTAGTCCGGGTTTCTATGTTCGAACACTCTAGTTCAACAGTGAGGTCCAGTGAAAAGAAGAAGAAACACAACACGGATTATGCGGCACACAGAGCGGCAAAATGCCCACCTTCCAACAGCAACTGCGCGAAAGCATTCAACTCCACATTGGAAAGAATAACGGCCTGGCGCCGCCTTTTGGAAGCGCTCTGCCAACAAACGTGTCCCACGGGGATTGGATCGCCTCCAAATTGAACCCTCTTCTGGCAAACAGAAATGCAAGTTCCATAATGTGCCACGTAACCCACTGACAAAACATTTGATGTCTTCCATGCAGTTATTTTTAGGTGTTTTGTTATGTCTTGTCATTTTGTTTTTTGAGGGTCCAGACCATCCGAATCATATGTCCTTTGGCCCCCCATGTTGGCCATTCTCTGGTTCGTACGAACGAACTCCTCCGTTTGACCAGATATAGCTATAGATAGTGCTATATATATAAGGTTGAGTGAGCGGTTGAACTACGGAGGTTGATCTGAAATCCAAAATTGGACTCATTTGTTGATCATGGCAGACCGGCTGAAACGCACTCATCCAGACACATAGACAGTTCTGCAATTGATAGGTTTAAAGTTTAAAGGGAACATCAAAAAGACGCCCTAACTGTTTTGCATCCTTTGCATGATTTACATGATTCAAACAATTACATTTAAGTCATATCATGTCCATGTGGAAATGGGATGACATGTATATTAGAGTTGTGAGTTTTCGTGATATCCAAAGATTTTTGTTGGAGACATCCGCCCAGTTCACACTCCCAAACGCTCTTCGGAGAAGGTATTTATGTGGATTCATAGGGATTAAGCAGGTAATCAGGTCAACATTCAGAGGTTGACCCCCCCTTTACTATGACAAATCAAATTTATACAATATATAGGCCATAAGTCCGGATCCGTGCCAACCCTCAGCTCCAAAACCACTCCTCACCCGGAGGGAAGCACGAACCCAGCGACGCAAAACGGCTCCACCGCGGCGAGGAGCTTTACTTGGCCAACGCGGCGGAGGAGTTGGCCTCGGAGGGCCTCTTCGCCTTCGACCCGGTGCGCCGCGTGGGCTTCCGGCGCCAGGAGTGGTGAGCCAAGCGGCGGAAGAGGTCGAAAGTGAGCCGCGCGGCGAGCTTTCGGTGGCGGTTTTCGGGCCGAACGCGGAGAAGAAGGGAGCTGAACGGTTTGGGCTGGATAAGAGAAGATGGGGCTAGGTGCCTACTAGGTGGCTGATGAGGGGGTGGGAAGACTTGATTCATTGAAGGGATGTTCACTTGCTGTATTAATTGGTTACTTTAGGTTCAAGTATGTTTAAGTGTCCTTTTTTGATTTTATATCCTAATAGAGTCCTATACTGAGTTTGCATCCCTTGAGAGGTGAGTGGTTACACATCCCCAAGCATCCCATCCGGGCTCCTGGCACCCACCCTGGCCCACCATCGAAACGGAGGCAGGAACAGGAGCTTTCGGGTCTACAGAGTAAGTCGTCGTGAATGTTTTCTCTATAGCTTAGGGGGGTGTTTTCACTTCACCAGCAATTGGAATCCCAAGCAGGGGACTAGTGGAATGCCCAGAGATAACACATGTTTTTTTGTTTTTTTTTTCCCTACCTATACGTCCAGTCGTACCGCTCTTGTCATCTCTTGGCTCGCTTCAGGTACCGAAACTGCACCAATTGGTGCGATAGGAGTTCCCCCCCCTGCAGGACATTTTGGGGTGGGTCTCTTGACCGAAGATGCGTCAAGATGGGCACCGTGTTCAGGTAGGCAGTAGCTCGCACCATTACTTGCTCTTTGTGGGACTATGTCGAGGAGAACCAGTTAGTTGTCATGCTTTTGTTCGCGATTCTTGAGATCAGACAACTGATGACAACTGTCATGAGTCATATTGTTGGATTTTAGTGAATGAACTCTTCCTTTTTGTAGGATGAATATGTACACCTCTTTGAAAAACCACCCAGTCATGCTCCCCCAAAGCAACTCAAGACCACAGCGTCCGTGATCGTTCCCCCGCGTCGTCCTTGAGTGGAAGACGCCCGTCCGCGCGGGCGCGAGAGGGGCCGGTTGCGCGGGCGGAGCCCAATGGCATGACCGATGGCCACGAGAATCATCCGGTACACCACTTGAGGCGCCGAAAGCGAGAAACACTGAAGACTGAAGAGCTCCCAAGACCCAGATGTCGCCTGCTTTAATAGGAAGATTAGGCAGTTTGGCCATACGTTGAGTGGTTGGTGGTCTAACATTGAGGTCACTCAGGCTTTTAGGTATATTAGGGCCGGCTTGCTAAGTTGAAATTCGGGAGCAGACAAAAGGTTGAATTATGAACTACATGGCATAACCGTGTGTATTTGTTTATAGTCATACACCCATCCTGGAAACGGCACGCAAAAAAAAATCGACCAACATGGTCTTCTAGGTCAGATTTGACCACCAAGGTCTCCAGTCATCTCCAGTCCGTCTATTGCTAAGAGAGCTCCTAGGGTCCAACTTTCGAAGTTCGTTGCAACGCAGCTTGTTGGTCGCAGCATCCGAATGCGGATGGGCCGTAGCATCAAGTCAGATCAGTATTTCTACTCGCCGTCACTGGCACATGATTCAGGAAGCGTATTGGAACTGTACGGTCAGAAAACGCCAGCATGTCTCCTCCAAAGATCGAACGGAGGAGTTCGTTTCGGTACGGTGGTTCACCAGATCGAGTGTCGCCGCTGCCCTCTAGACGGCCTGAGTGAAACAGCACGGTCCTGGACCCTTAGGCCGTAGACGCATCACCAGCACCGTCAGACCACCGATGACAATAGTGGACTTCGAATTCCATCCAATGAGCAGCCTCTTTCAGGGTCCAGGGTCTGGAGATGGCTGTGGGTACACCTTGCTTGTTCCCCAACATCAACAATGAAGCAACATCAAGTATACCGAGGAGGTCAAGCCAGGTCGAGTTCCGGGCTCGGATTGAGTCACCCCATCTGAGCCAACCGCAGGGTGGACAGCCTAGGGTCCAGCGCCCAAACGCAGGCGGGGAAGGGGCGGTGGGGGAAGGGAGAAGGACGAAGTGGTCCCCTGGAAAGAGCATGAAGCAGAGCAAACAGGGTCTTGTAACAACTAACTTATGGAATGGTAAGCCAACTAACCCAACTAAGCATGAGTTGAAGTGTTTCCTCCAGTTCCAACTAACTTATGGAATTGGAGTTCACCACCTGATCCACAGACCTATGGGAGGGAGGGATGAGTGCTCATTTTTCACACCGTGGTACCTTCTGGGCACGCTACTGGGCGGCCATGGCTGGTGTCTTGTTCGCCGGAGCCCAGCTCAGACGATTCGCTGGTGGCTCACCTGGTCGCATTTTCTTTTACAGCGGGTTACCTGCAAGACAGGAAGGACAGGAAGGAGGGTGAACGCACGGCCTGGTCTTTCTTTGGTTTTCTCTTCCCTCTACACGGCCTGGGATCATCATGGAAGTGAAAAACCACCAATTCGCGTAGTAGAGGAACAGGACATCACAGGGGCCATGTTCCACGAAACCAGGATGATTCCAGGGAGGACTCGGATGAGTACATCATGTACGGTATACTGTATATAATATATAGTACCCTACATAAGTACCTTGGTTTGTTTAGGGGTCGATGTATGGGTAAATACTTCATCATTCGGTGTAGATCTTTTTTTCCCAAGGTTAGCTGGTATTTTCTGCTCAGGCTCGCCGAGCTGGGTGAAGGGAATTCGCTGCTGGGTGGTTGAGGTGCCCTTCCCTTTCTTTAGACTCCCCTGTTGACCCAGATGATGATCGCCTAACCTGCATGACCTCTATTTCGGACCATCAAGGATAAGAGCATGTCTTTTCCTATCAAGACAGAGGTCATTCAGGTTCTAGCTATATGTGATTATAGACATTTATCCATACCCGAAGCCATCCACCCCCGCCCTTCACTGGTGTCCAGTCGGTTTGGCATTTGGAAAGCGGCTTGTGAAGCCTGCAAAGCTGCCGTTTTTCGAGTGGAATGCTTCCTCGATCCCGGTCTGTTCATTTCGAGTTCTCAGCTGGCTGCCATTAGGGTGCACAGGGATCTTTGCCTAACCAATGATCAAACAAGTGGCTCGAACTCACTTGTAAATACGGGTTCATGTCTATTTCCCGAACCAAAACCAGGGGGCAGTCTCGCTGACATGTGTACGAATCTCAGGAGCCCCGGAAATGTGTACCACTGTGGATGCAATGGCCCCGCTTTTGGGTGGTGCTTTGCATCATCGTGGCCATTGTCGCTTGACGGAGATGGAGAAGTGTGATACAAAACAAAAACACCTCGTGTGAGAGTGTCTTGCAATGGTTTAGGCTTTTCAATAGCTCTATAGTTACTATTGACGTTTTTGAAGAGGGGGGACATTTGGACCTTCTCATGGAGGGTGATCTTGAAGAGGTTTTTGTGACACCAAACATTTGGATCTCTATGATCCAAAGACATCCCAACCCCCCTTCAGTTCGCCACAAGACCTGAGAAGGTAATGTTGGATCCCTTCAAAAAAGTCTCCAGGAGTGTTTTACTACGTTCTTTTCGTTTGTGTGTCATCAAGAGTCTACATCAGACCTCTCAAAAGCTCCGTTCTCCGTTCGGTGTTTGTGTTGGGGATGGGTTTCGAGGGTCCAAGTACGGGATGTGGTGATGCTTCCGAGTGAAGACACTGTTGTTTTTGTGGATTCCAACCGCCACACTGTCTTCATGGTCCAAGGTAACAGAAGCAGCAAACTCCAGGATCTGGTTGTTAATTTTGGACAATCATGTGTGGATGTTTTTTGGAGACAGAATAAGTTTACAACTCTTGCAGGTGGATTTGTTCAATGTTGTTTCAGTTGCTGAAAGGAGACCTCCAAGAATAGGTGCAAAAATATGAACATCAAGGCACCTTGTTGGAGGTTAAAAGAGATTCGGGCAAATCACTTCCATGGGATCAGATATCAAAAGAGCACAGCTTTATGAGGGAAACCGTTGTTGGAAGGAGGTCAATATGAGCTTGGAACGAGTTCGCTGACGAGTTCTGTGAGAGGCAACTGTCCAGCGCATCGCAATATGAAATATGCATCAACATGCACACTACCCTATAACAATTGACTGCTGAGCTGATTCTACGATATTCTACGCCTAAAACCTCAGTGACACCTCTTTTGGAGCTTATCAAAACGGTCATTCGATGGCCTACCGCGTTCGGGTGATTCCTTGTCCACCGGTCACCGGTCCGACCGCGCTGTTGACGGGGTGTGTTTCACCAGGTCGCGGTGAGCATCCAGAACATCCTCTCCACGGATGCCTCGAAGCGGGTCCATTTGCGGGAATCGGTCTTGGACCTCTCTAAGACTTACGCGGGTGCTGCTTGGAGTCAGCTTGGAGTTCCGGGCGGAGGGAGACTGGTGCGGCCGGCCTATCAAACGGGATGAAGGAGCCTATTGAGCCTCATGCAGACTCTTGATGATATCAA
The DNA here is from genome assembly GCA_963970005.1 of Durusdinium trenchii. NCBI lineage: Eukaryota > Dinophyceae > Suessiales > Symbiodiniaceae > Durusdinium > Durusdinium trenchii. The sequence continues at coordinate 1,456,037 of CAXAMN010005669.1, forward strand.
GAGGCGAGTGACAGCGAAGCTTAGTAAAGGGCCAGGACGGTAGAGTGTCTCCCATGACCAGTAACAGTTGGTACAGGATTAACTCCTTTTGAGATGACTGCCTGCAACCATCATCATGCCCAGACACTCCATGTACACTATATGGCCTATTTACCTACATTGGGGTGGTTTCAGGCGTCCATGCATCAGTGTTTGGGATGATGGTTACCAGTTACCAGTATGTTTCGGTCGACCAGTTTCCTCAACCAGTCTGCCATCCCAAGTCTGCCATCCCCAATGGTTTGTTGCGTCTCCTGCCAGTGATGAGCTTTCCATGAGACGCGGACGGTCGGTCCGGAGCTCTGCCGGACGGTCGGTCCAACGTAGTGGAGAGATCAACTGATTTGATGCAGAGGTTCCAAGTCTATACAAGTCTTGAAAGTGTCTCAAAAGGGAACCAGGATAGGAGCAAACAATGTCTATCAAAATGTCTAGGCCCGGTTGGTTTCTGCAAACTCATGCAAACAAGAAATTATTCCATGCAGTGCAAGAAGAACGCGCAGCCCCTTGTCACTTCCAACAAACACATAGCTCCGACCCAATTTGACACCATTCAGCTCCAACATGCCCAAAGCATCCCGTGTAAGCCCCAAAAACCCTAAAACCGCTCCCCATCGTGTCTCACCCGTTGTTCTCACCCAGATGCTCAGTGGCCCCCCACCCACAATTCACCGAACAAAACCCCACTGACGCCACTCCGTCCATTCGCCGGGGCGGACTTCCCTCGGCCTCAGGAGGTGGCGCGCCAGGTGCGGAGCTCGGTGAGCTCCGTCCAGGCCCTGGAGGCGATGATGAAGATCGACGCACCTCGGGTGGAGACGGTGCGTCGGGTTGGACGGCAGGTCGCGTCCGGGTGTCGAAGGGCGTCGGAGAGTGGAACGCGCCGAGGTTGGGTTGTCGGTTTTTGGGGGATTCTTGGAAGGGGTTTGAGGGTTGGAAGGGGTTGGAAGATGTTCGAAGAGTTTCGGGAAGATCCGGATATGCCTGGCTTTGGCGGATCAGGTGATTTTGATGAATTTCCCTTTATATGGTAAAAGGAATGGTTAAATCCAAGGAAGGGTTGGGGAAATGTTGGTCGAAGTCCAAGATTTGAAGGTCGAAGTGGTCGAAGTTGTGTATGTGTTCCATTTACAAAAAAACAGTGCGTTGCCATGTGTTTCATGAACACTCCGGAACAGTTCGGGGAACCTGTAGAATGTGCGGGAGGTTCAGAGTCCGCCGGGCCGGAGCTGGAAGATGACACGCACACGTTTTCCGGTTTGAACACGTTGGAACCAGGGTGGGGGGTTGAATGTCCTTCATTAAACTGAACCATGGGATTCCCCGGGGTCGATTGGAGCATTTTCTAGCGGGTTTTCCAAACTCGTTGTTCTTTAAAGACTCAGACTCAGACTCTGCAAGGCAAGGATTGATTGGGAACTGAGATGTTTATACCCAGGATTTGCTAACGGGTGAAACGTGCTGCTTTTTGCGAGAGATTTAGAAGAGCTAAAACCTGGTGCTCCTTCACATTCAGACCTGTAGCCTTCAGGGCCTTCATAGTTTTGGGTGGCTGCATGGCCAGGACGGTGCGTGGTATGCCAGGACGGCATAGTCTGTTAGAGATCCACTTCAAGGGCCGGGCTGTTCATCAACATCCATCGGCAAATGGTCTGTGAAATAGCAACGATTGTTATCACATGTGTTATCACTGCACGTGTTTTGTTTCATTCATGTCCACAACCTGCTCCATGAGAATCATACACGAGTCCAGTCACTAGCCCCAAGACAATACTCCAAGCCCTTGCGCCATGCGTGGCGCATCTTAAGAATAACACACACACAGACACACATAATTCACATCATCCATGTCGCTTCCACCACGGCGTGATCCGAACATTCCGAACGTTCTCAGACCCTTGCGCAACACGATGCCGGAATCGGCCACGGACTCCGGTCACCACGTGAACTCGATGCAACTCCTTGTCACCTGACATGGAACGATGAGTAATAGTTCACTGCGCGCTGTTTCTTGGATGGTAATTACTTTATCACATTGGAATGAGAGGGAAGAGGGTTTAGGGTTATCAGTTATCACAGTTCCATGGTTCTTGGAGCTTCGTTCGCTCGTGGTTGCTTGGGGCTTCGAAAAGGATGCGGGCATCGCTTTGGAGAACTTCGCCAGCCTGGCGGAGGCTCTGATCAGCCACTCCGACGGAAGAGGTGCAGGTGGGATGATGCATCGGTGAGATATAGAATGAGATTGTAAAGTTTGTGTTTTGTTTATAGTTTCCTGTCAGGTGCTATTCTGAAAAAGCACAATGCTTTACACTATATAGACTTCAATGCGCGATCTACCCCACTCTACATATCATTTTATCATAACATGTCATGATCGCGGTACCAAGATGTGTCTATGAACTGTCCAGCGATGAATCATATTGATGGTCGATTTTTATGTGATGTCTATTTGATTCATCAGGACAATCACCATTTGAAGATAGAATATTGTACATATAATGAATAAGATTTATATATAGTAGGATGAATGAATAGGATTTATAGTAGGATGCTACTGGGGCCTTTTGTACCTATATTTCCTACCCAGGAAAAGTGGAGAACCTGCAACACCTTTCTTGGGGGATGCGGGAGTGTCCCCACTGTGAACAAGAAACAGTGGAAAATGTTTTTAACCATGTCAAATCCTGATTGTTTGAGGGATCTCTGGCATCGAGACTCAGTATTTGTGTGACGAGGTTCGAGGTTGAGCAGTCACTGTTCAAGTTCAGAAGCAGCCACCAAAAGAAGCAGCTGGCTGGTGGTTTCAGTTTCAGATATGTTACTGGGGATGATAGAACCCACTGCATAATTACTTCATACGAATCTTACCCTATTACCCTACAAGCCAGTGAACGACCTCATGAAATACTGGAGTTGGTCATCCAAAACACCATTCTTTCAGGAGGTCAGTCAGACCAGGAGACTGGACCTGGGTCAGACTGGACGTACGTAGGGTTAAAACATGGGACATGACCCGAACAAGAAACAGGTACAACTGTACCTACTTTCTACGAAACCAACTGAGGCTCCGTGGTAAATCACAGGATGGGTCGTTCAAACCTGGAGCCCTGGTCCTTGGGTATAGGTCGACCAAGGTATCCTGGTGCTTGATCCGCTGCCAAATATGCCAGACGTTCCTTAGTTCTTCACAGTCCCTAGGGCTCCAAGTACCTTCTGAGAAGGTGTTTGGGGTGGGTCTGGAGTGTCCAAATACCTTCTGAGGAGGTCCTTGGAGCCCTAGGGAGTGCATTTTTGAGATCCCAGACGTTTCTGAAGCCTCAAGTTGACGCGACCATGGAGCAATTGGAGGTACTGTATTGGACCCACCAACCTATTCCAATATTTTTGTGAGACATCACCTACGTGCTTCCATTTTTGTGGGGGACATCCTGGCATATCATGGCTCGAACATGCCCCAAAAACGGGCAACAAAAACACATGGTACCTGATATGCAGCCATTCTTCTGTGTGGGGCGTAGCATCCCATTATCATGGCTAACAAAAACAATCCTTTTTGTGCAAAATGAACAATGCAGCGTTTTGGGCTATCTTATGGCCATTGTCTCGCACATTTCTGGCCAAGGAGAAAAAACGATCCTGGAAAAAAAGAGAAAAAACACACTGCAAAAAAACACACACACACACAAATACTAAACAAAAAACAACAACACACACGATCGGAGTGTTTCCAACCTCAGGTACCTACCAGGGCATTTCCAACCTCCCCTGGCGCCCTTTGGGCGTTTGGCCGCTTGGAGCGGAATGCGAACTCGCCCGGGCGAGCGAGTTCGCGCCGGGTGACGTGGGGAAGATGGGGAAGAACAGTCCAAGAGAGGTTCTTTGAGACCGTAACGTTCGGACCCTGGTCTGTGGTACATCTGGGATGGGCGACCGCCCTGGGCTGTGAAACGCCTCTCTTGGGAAGAACAGTTGTCACCATGCACCAGAAAGAAAAGGGTGAAGAAGCCGCATGAGGAAGATGAAGCATCCGATGAAAAATTGGAGGTAATTATTACGTAGAATCTCATATTTGGGGTCAAGCGTTTCTTCTTCTGAGTGACCAAAGGAAGCGATTATGAGTATTTGATCGATGTTTATGGTCCTGGTAGATCCTGGTAGCTTTGTTTGGAAGTTCCGAGTTCCTCGTGGGAGTTCCGAGTTCCGAACTCCCACAAGTGGTGAGTTGAGTCACAGTCAGCTGGACCATGACGTTGTTTGAGATGTGTTTTTATTCATAAAAGGGTGCTTGACACATGTTATGCCCTTTGTTCCAGCATTTGGTTGGTGTGTGCTTGCGTGCGTGCGCGCGCACTTGGGAATGACATAGGTTGACAGACCACAGAGTCATCAGTGAATGACGTACTGACCGATTTAGGATCAACAAACACTTCTGTTACATCTTGTAGAACCCTAGGGATCCAAGCGCCTTCTCAGAAGGTCATTGGAGACACTGTTATAATGTAGGTGCCGTTGTCGTTTTTTCGTCGTACCCTCGGTTCTGTACGACCTTGCCGGAAGTCAACGGCGAAGTCGCATCCCTCCGTCTCAGGATTGTATTTATCCCCTCGTGGACGAGACACAGGAGCCGAGTCGAGCGAAACGACCGACCGCAGCGGTGCGAACGAGCGGAGTCGTGTCTCGTCCGACTGCAGGGGCGGGGTCGACATTGATCGATTTGACCTGGACCTTCCAACGTATGGAGAGACCATGAGAGACCTGGAGATCCACGTAGAGTGTGGCTGTCCTTCCGAACGCGACAGCGGCCAGGTACTGGAGTGCAAAAAGACAGCAACAACAACATGTGGGCATGGGTCAAAATAGGGTACCCCCAATAACCACCATTTCAGTAGGGGTTCCCATTATAAACCAATGGTTGGGGGGTACCCCTATTTTGACCCATAGCCATGTGGAAGTAATCCCGGGCTCCGACCTCCGAATTTCGGTTCGCTGGGTGCGTGCGTTTGGATTGTTTTTTTTGGGGGAGAACATGGGACGATCGAAGCCCAGTTTGGGATGATAGTGATACAGATCCACTGGATCCACTGGTTGATGTTTCTTGCTCAAAATCTAAGCAACTTATTACTTATTACTTCGACTTTTTATCTTGCTTAGATTACTTCGACATATGATCAAGTTGAACTTACTTAAGAAAATAAACAAAACACACACTTATAACTTATTACTTCTGACTCAAAATCTAAGCTACTGGATCTGACATTCCGCTGCATGCACGTTTCTCTGCGGGTACTCCGGAGCGATGGATCGGGATGGCCTGTAACACACACACCGGGACGGCAAATAGATGGCCTCTAACGTGTCCCAAACACTGCATTGACCTATCATATTGACCTACATTGACCCCTTTTCCACCTCCCCCCCCGCCCCACTGGATCGGTATATGCCAGTCCCAGACAGGTCGTGTTTGGGTTTGGTGGTTTTTGGGTGGTGAAGGTCGGCCCACTTACGTTGAGCATCGTATAGGTCGATCGAGCTTCTCACGCATTTGCAGCGAAGAGTGTACAGTCATTCTCTTGGGTGGCTGGAAGGAAAAAGCCAAAGAGTCAGGGGGTCCCAATTTTTTACGACGTTGGGGAAATCAATTCCTTGTACGCCAAGTAATTTGAACCAGCATGACCCTGCAACGTAGGGGGCCCGAATCGGGAGATGTTTTTTTTGGACAATAATTGGACACCCCTTACCGGAGGCCCTGGAATGAACAAACTAACACATTTGTTTCTATCCCAAAATACTCCATGATACTCCACAGTATGAAATATTGTATATGCATAATATATATATATATACAGCTTACATTGACCCCTGAAACCACCCAAATGTGTAATATGTAATATATAGGTATTCATAGGTATGCCATACATGGAGAAAACTTTGAATCAGCGACCAGGTATCAGGTATTAGTTATTAGCAACAGGGCTTAGCGTCTGTAGGGGATGGCGATTGGCTCTTACTGTAATCGTTAAGGCTCGGTGTTTGATCGAGGTGTTCCATCGGCGTGTCCGGCAAATTCGCTGCTATTCACGCACGCCTCTCGAGATCTTCGAAGTACGTTTCGACTGCGCAGGCTGGCAAAATCTGGTTTAGGGCTTCACTTCTTTATAGGGCTTGGTTGGGCTTTGTTTAGGGCTTGGCTTTTTTTAGGCTTTGGTTGGGCTTGGCTTACGGCTTGAGTCCTTGGGCTTGTTTTGGCTTGTTTTTTAGGGCTTGACTTCTTGAGGGGGTCTCCTTGGGCTTGGTTTGGGGCTTGGCTTCTTTCGGGGCTGTTTGTGCTTGGCTTGAGGTTGACTTCTTTAGGCTTTCTTCCGGCTTGTTTTAGGGCTTCGCTTATTTAGGGCTTGACTGCTTTAGGGTTTGTGTTGGCTCCTTTTTCAGCGCTTGACTTCTTTAGGAGGACTTGCTTGGGGCTTGGCTTCTTTAGGTTTTGATTGGGCTTGTCTTAGGGCTTGGTTTCTTTACGGGGGCTTGATTGAGTTTGGTTCAGGGCTTGGCTTCTTTAGGCTTTGTTTTGGCTTATTAAGGGTTGGTATAGGCTTGACTTCTTTGGGTTGTTTAGGATGTTTAGGGTTGGTTTCAGGCTTCACTTCTTTCCGCTTTGTTTAGGGCTTGGCTTCTTTAGGGTTTCTTCTGGTGGCCGATTCCTGGTGTCCGATTCGGACGCCACCCGGCTCGTACCCAGCTCTTGGCACTGTGCACACATCGGCCGACATCCAGCAGACGGCAAACACTCTTTCTGGCACCTGGCTGCACGGATGAACCACTGGTCTTTGTTGACATCCTTCCAGTATTCCTGCCTGGCCAGTCCAGTTCAAAACCCTGGTCGCTGATTCAAAGTTCTCTTTGGAAGAGCCAGGGGGTTCCCAAGTGGTGCTGCGGTTCGCGCACAGTACTACCTGGTAATCTTGTTTTTCCAGGATGAGGAGAGGCACACCACCTTCAAAATCCTCACACAACTTTCGCGACACTCCACCTTTCCACGATGACATTACCGCCAATCGGCCTATACAATACCACATCAACAATTTCCGCTGCCATGTCGACCAGGGTTGCTAACCTTGTTGGCAGCCTCGTTATCTTGGCTGACATGAAGAAGCTGGCCGTGACTTTCTCTGAGCCGATTCCTGGTGTCCGCTTCGCACGCCATACATCGAGTGTTTGGGTCTGGGACTCACCTCCACAGCTGTTACATCATGTTACATCTATGTCGCACCCTTCACACCACCTTGGCATCTGCGGCGCAGCCTTTGTCCTTCGACACCTGCTTTTGGGCCTTCCGCTTCGTCCCCCGGGAAGCGCGGCCAGGACAACCGTGCGGCCTTGGGGCTCAACTTGTTGTTGGATCCCGTCCGATCCCCTGCCGCGCTGGACTCCATCGTGAAACAGGAGACCGCAGCCACTGGGCACCGGGCGGTTGGGTCGGGCCGCACCGCGCGATCGGGCGGGCGGTTGGGTCGATCCACCCCGTAGGGGCGAGGTTGGGGCGAGGTGACCCGCGTGGCGAGGTTGGGGCGAGGTGGGATGTGAATGGTGTGGGGTTCCATCGCTTGGATGATGGGCACATTACCTGTAGAGCCGTCAATCAACGATGATCACAATGTCTGAACAAGTCCTTTACGAACCATCATCATCCACTGTTACTGATAATAGGATGGACCCCTTGAAGGCACATCACCTTAATGCGTTTGATGTACAGCAGGTTAGGCTGTCTTGTTGCGGTGACCCATGAATAAATTCGCGTGGAGACTCGACTTGTACCTCACTTTCAATGCCAAAGGAGGTCCGGAATCCTTTGCTGAAAAACAGTGTTTTTTCCGCCGCATCCTACAAAAGACTTGTAGCAGTCCTGCATGCCTGGCATGTTTCCACACTTGTTCCACGGCGTTGGATGCCAAATGATGAAACACTGGTAACAACACATCCTTTCCACGACACTTGGGCAGTCCGCCATGGACCAAACCTTCAGCTATCATTCTGCAAGCGAGTTCGTTTGCAAGGGGAAGGGGGGAATTGGTACCAAAGGGTTGCAGGCATGGTCTGAGCTAAAGTATTGGGTTACCCGGTACCACCATACGCTGTTGCCGCCCTTTGTCCAACGAACAGTTGCCCTTTGGGGGAACATGGTTTGAACATATGATATTGAAAATATACTTGAAATCTCCATCGCAAATATCATTCAACCATTTATCCATTTATCTCACCTGTACCTGGACCATTCTGTCGGAGTGGGCACGGGATCCACGCACATAGTGTGGAAGCTTCTAGCGACCCCCGAGGAACCCGGGTTCGGTGGTAGACAAAGGATGCGGCCAGCGGCAAGCCTCAGTCCTTCCCTCGGAATCCAGTCCCTCTGAAACGAAGGTATGGTAGGACTGGACCCTCCCAGCCCGCCCCAGTCCCACCTTCGAAACGAAGATACTTCCCTAGGGGGGGGGTCTAACCACCTTGTGAGAAGATTGTTTGGAGCCCTAGGGTTTCATCCTCAGCCCTTCGAATGCTCCCCAAACCCAAGGTCATTGGTCCCGTGAAGCTCTTGCAGGGCGGGGTCGCTCTGATCGCTAGGCGAGACGGGGTTGGGCGCCGGGTTGGGCGCTGAGAAGGTGAAAAAAACCGTCATTCTTTGAGACGGATGAGGGTCGTTCTGTTTGGGACTCAGGATGGCATGCCCGGCAGACGATCCGTTTCGAGGTCGTTTGCGGCCCAGTTTTAAGTACTTGGACCGTTCGACCATGTTCAGGTACCTGGACCCTATGGCATCGGGTTCATGTTTTAAAGTTCTGGTGTCAATGCTTAAGTTATCTCCTGAAGTAAAGATATGTGCTTCAAGTGTTGTTCTCCCTTGCGTCAAATTGCACATCAATTGTATCCACATACCGTGATGCGTTATGCTAAGGGTCTAGGACTGTCCTAAGGATGTACTTTGGTGCCAAAGACATCCAAAGACCATTCTCTGAAAGAGCAAATTCACCTCCAAGACCATCCTCAAGAGGTATCTGGGCGCTATGTGATTGAATTGAGAAGCTGTGCTCCATCTTCTCCGGCCAAATATTTGTGCATAATGCGGCGTTTTGCGCTGACTGAGAAGGGCAAACAAGCAGATTCGAGAAGATGCAAGATGAAAGTCCTGCCAATCTAGGGGCCTATGGATGGTGTTATCTACCAGAGCCTGTAAGGGGTAATAAGGGGTATATCTAATATATATATATATTAATATTTAAAGTCCATCAACCACCCTACTGTAGGGGGGCCTTGGCTTGTGGGGCAACAGATCTCAAATTCTCTGATCTTCCGCGCTGTGGCCGCACGCATTTTTTCGTACGAACTCTATCTACACGTGTGTTAAAAAGCGGGCGGGATGATATTCGTCCCAAGCCAAACTGTGTCATCAAATGAACTTGTCCATCAACAGTACTCATCGTAATGAACCAACTGTTCCTCTATAATAATCAGATCTTCAACCATCCACACTGGAGGCGACCCATCTTCACGCGCTTTGCTGCTTGGATCTGATCAACGGATAAGATCAAAGAAGGGTGGGCCCTGGGTATATGCTCCATGCAATCATCATGTTTGTCGGAGCCCCTGTTCAATGTCTTATACTGGAACCATCATGTTCAGGATGGGGAATGGAATGGGCCCCGAGGTTTTCTAGTAAGAAATCCAAAGAGCACACCAGTGGTACCATGAAGGTATGGCGGCTCAGTCCGAAGGTATGACTCGACCCTCCCAGCCCAGTTTTACGGAACCAAAACGAAGGTCTCTACTGGAGGCCCACCCTATAGGGAGGATGATTCCAAGGATTGTGTCTCCCAGAACTTCCAACTACGACCCCTAGGGCTCCAACCATATCCTCAGGACCCCAAAAAGGAGGGCATATTTCCGTGGGATATATTTTGGGATGTTTTTTTTTTCTTTTATGGGCTCTGGAAGGAAGGAAGGAAAGAAGGAAGGAAGGAAGGCAGGCAGGAAGGAAGGAAGGAGACGGAGAAGCAAGGAAGGAAGGAAGGAAGGAAGGAAGGAAGGAAATTGCACTTCAAAGGCTTTGCTGCACATCGAAGCAAAACGCTCCGATCTGACCCTGGGCCTCCCGCGAACAGTCGACTTCAAACCAGCTATGAACCGTGGAAGACCCCACAAAGGTGGATGCTATGGGCCACCAGCACGTAGAGGGATCACTTAGCTCAAACACCCAATAGTAGCACGTAAAAACCCAGTAGACCTAATGAGAAACTATCTAAAGCAACAGAATCAGAAGACTCAACCCCCCCCAAAAAAAAACATCCCACTAAAAATAAAAAATATATCCCGCTAAAAACCTGCAGCCCCCCCAAAAATCCACCCCTGGCCCACCTTCTCAGGAGGTGGGCAAGGAACCCTAGGGCACTCTCAGCTCCCTTTGGGGGCCCGGCTGGGACCCTTCTGTGAGGGTCTTCAGCACCTCAGGATCGGATCGAGATACCTTTGTGCAAGGTCACACAGTAGCTGTGGGGACATACCCCAGTGGATCACCTGGAAAACTAAGAACCGGTAAAACAAGGTGGACCTTTGTGGAATGCAGGGCAACTGGAGGTCGCCAGTGAGACCTGTACAGCCCCACAGGACCTGAAGGAGTCGCCTGTGCATCGAAAAAACAAGGGCAACTGAAAGAGTCAGTGTTCCCACGGAAAATGAGCGGAAGACCTACAGGTCGACGTCAGTACGTTTTCGTCCATTCCAGTGGGTGAGACCGTACATACCCAAACGCTCCTGGCCCCGAAATTTGAAGGGGACTGGATCGTCCAATCCCCAGGTTTTTGAGGAATCAGTCGGGCTGTTTGGAGTGTAGTGACCGTGTTTTTCGACTGCATAGCTTCCAGGCTCCTGCGTTGATGCCTGATGCCTGGTACCAAACGCCACTTGGCAGAACTTGATGTCTCAGATAGCTTTGAGAGATACTGTTGCAGAAAGCTTCCACGAGTTGCAAAATTACTATACACCTGGAGCCTGAGTGACGCCTGTTTTGGAGGATCAACTATCCAAAATATGGTCTTTTCCTATTAAAACAGAGGTCAGTCAGGCTCTAGGTATAATTAGCAGCAAAAAGAACACCCCAGTTTCCCGCATTAAACAAATTGACATCCCAATCATATTGTGTCTCAAAGATAGCATCATTCTCATCATCCATGTGGCTGAGAACCGCTCTTTGCGCTGGTTCCCCAGGGCATCCGACGATTGAAGAACATGAGGAGCGGAATGGCATTCCTCCCATGTTCTCCATGTGTTGGCCCGGAGTTTGCTCTTATCTCCAAAAGGGTTCCTGGCCGACCTCCGTTTCGGTTCGGTGGGCGGTTCGGGGTGGGTGCGTGTGTTTGGGAGGTCGAATACCAGGTCACCTGAGCAGATATGGGACGTGACAGGAGCCCCGTGACCTAAGCGCGCCGTGAATCGAGTCTTAGACGTCTCATATCCGTCTCAAGTCTGCTTTGCGAACGTGTCCTTTTCCCCTCCTCCTCCTCCTCCTCCTCCTTCCATCTTCCTCGTGTACTCCTCGGCTAGCCGGGTTCCTCGGTGTCGACCGAGTTCCTCGCAGATGCGGTGGGAGCTCCTTCCTCACTCGTCGCTTCGCCGAGACACCGAGGGGTGGCCACAACTACTCGCGGGTTTGCTCCAAGACGCCACCCGACGAGCATTGCTCCTTCCTGGGGCCACCTGAGGCGGGGGTTGGGACGAGACAGAGAGGGCTGAGGGCTGTCATTTAGCAGATGGACCCACGAAGTGCAGCAAAACACGTGTGCTAAAAACATGTTTTTGACATATCAAATAGGTTGTAAGATATTCTTGACATAGTTTGGGATACTTTTGGAATATGTTTGCTCTTTGTATCGTCTCTTTGCACGACTGCTGGCAAGCTGCTTTTGCTTCCTGCCACTACCTCCCAGGCGGATGGGACGCCGACCTACTTCTGGGGCTTCGCAACCATGCTGGGCCGGGTAGAGGAGACAAGACGACAGAGTCGCCAGCGCCAGAGTCGCCAGTGTCCTCGAGGCATCCTAGAATAGAAGGTCCTGCCGAACGGAGAAGCACGGAGTTCTTTTCAGTGGCTTCTTTTGTGGGCGGTGAGCGGGCATTCAATCCCAGCATGTGAGGGATGCCACGGATGATTTTCAGGATGCGTGGGCATGGATGATGGATCCACACAGGTCCAAGGAGTACTTTTTGTGGGACATCTCGGCCTCAGAAGAAAAATATCCACCTGAGATCCTTGAAGCCCTGAGCAACGATGCAAGGAAGATCGCTAGTCCCATGAGTCGAGGTCTGTGGCGCACAGCTGAGCTTGCACGGCCTTCCTCTTTTTTTGAGTGAAGACCAATCCCCAACAGTGTCTCCCTACACGTCAAAGACCTCGTTTTGCTGGAGTTGGTAAATGCTTTAAGGTCAAGACCGTCAGACTGGACTTGCAGGGAAGTGAATGAAGCAGACTGGCATCCTCAGTAGGGACTGGCCCTCCAGTGACAGACCCAGCTCGCATCCCCAACTACTTGCACTGTCCTCAGAAGGGAGCTCCATCCATAGCACGGACTTTCCTATAACCTTTTCCTAACGGTCCTAACCAAATCTGCCCAAGCCAGATAAGGGTTCAACCCAGCTTGGCCTTTAGGTGTGTTTGTTTGTAGAATCCAAGGATATCCAAGGTATTCAAACATGTCGATATGATTTTTTTTTTGTTTGGAGGACACCTGCTTTCCTGTCCCACTCTCCCCGCAGGAGTTGTTATCGCCGATCCATTTGGAGCGATTACAATCAGGTGCTCATCGCATCTTAGCGCAATCCGAGTGAATTCCTTGGGCTGTGCTATCCCTAGGGCTCTGATTGCCTCTTGAGAAGGTGGTTGGGGTGTTTTTTTTGGGGGTCTAACCACCTTCTGAGGAGATGGTTGGAGTATAGGGTATACTGATCATGAAGGTTTTGGAACACGGACCGCTTTAAATCTATTGTTGCCTGGTTCTTCAACAGTTACACTTGGTTCGATACCAGATTCACAGCTAGCATGTCTTTTTTCACGCCTGAAAAGCGTTGCAGGGTCACACACGTTAGTTAGGTCATAACTGGAAGAAGCTGGTGCACCATGTTTCATTGGAGCCCATGGTTCCCCATGGACAGATACGGGTAAGATCGGGTAAGGTACCTATCCCCCTCAGACGGTGTATCATCGAATGTTGCGGTTTTGGCAGATTGGTGGATGTGAAAGAACATAGACATCCCCAGAGGCGACCCTGGACCCGAACCAACTGCTACATGTTTGAGGTCCAAAACCCTGGCGGACTGAGGGTCCAATGAGCCTTTGGGTCTCTAATGTTTGGGAAGGTTGGAGGATTCTGGTTGTACCATGCCAGCATATTCTTGAGAGAACCAGCAACTAGGTCTCCGATTGGGTGTGCCCTCCATGTTGTTCAGACCCCAATGCAGTTCTTTCCTATTACTACTCGTTCAGCCGAGCAAAGGCATCTTTCACTAGACCTCCGTTTCGCTTGCTGTTGGGTGGCTTGGGTCCAATTGTCCATTTGACATGCTACTCCCTAGGGCTCCAACCACCTTCTGAGGATATAGTAGGAGCCGTTTTTGGAAAATGGAACATGTTGGGGTCCAAAGAAGTCGCCGCGCGCCCGATGGAAGACACGGTCGTCCGCGCACGTCCGCCGCGCTGGCAACCCCCGCGGCATGCTCCGAGGCCTGTCTGGGCTCACCTCCTTTCATTACCTGCTCACGGATACCCGTGCAGACCCTCCAGTTGCGCCTGGGCGTTTTTGGACAAGTCCTTTGGGGGGAACTGGTACTGCAAGGGATTTGAGGAAGACATTGTTGCACCAAAAGCAACACGTTTTGTATGTTTGTTTGGCGTTGAAATGTGGGTGTGAACAGACCCCCCCGAAAGATCCTGACATGAGAAGAATCCATCGACTCACCCCCATCGACTCACCATGTGGGACTTATGTGTTGAATAGACCAATCTCCCCAGCCCTGGCACTTTCCGAGTCAGCGACTTGACCCTACAGGAGCCCCCCCGGTGACCGGTGGCTCGACCCCCCAGTCGACCACCGAACCGTCGCGGGTTTGGACCCTCTGGCAGACGAGAAGGGTCGCGAGGGTCGCCCCTTCGTCCAAACGGAACCGGGATCAACGACCTCTCCCTAGGGCTCCTGGCCCACCTGAGAAGGTGGTTAGACCCCCCAAGACCACCCACCCCTGGCCCACCTTCGAAACGGAGGTGGGCCAGGAGGTGCAGGGTCTATAGAGGCCTCCGGTGAGGCAACCGCCCCACTGATTCATAGAGTGAAAGCCTTTTTGGGGGGGCGGCCCTCCAAACCGCTGTTGGTCGAAGTGAAACCAGCTGGTTATGGTGATGCCGACTTCTAAAGGTGCTTGCCTGGTTCCACTGGGCCAACCAACAGCACAGAACAGTGAGAACGGTGAGAAGCAATGAAAAGCAAACCTGTCACAAACTACCAGGACCTTCAAAGTGACCCTTTGATATGCCAGGATGAGGTCACTTAGGTCTGTACAAGGTCACTTAGAGACTCCAAAGAGGTCACGAACGGCTCAGGTCCTGGTGGCTGTTTCTGTCACCAACACGAGATCGTCTCGTTGTGCCACTAGCTGTGACCGTGTCAGCACGGCCTGGCCGCATGACTGGCATGACCCATTCCTCCAACAGCCTCGAGGTAATTATCCCGAGCTAGAGCTCCTGGCACACCTCCAGAGAAGATGGTTGGGGAGGGATTGGGGGTTTAACCACCGAAACTGAGGAGATGGGACAGCAGCCCTATAGACAGCGGCCCTAGGGTATGATCAGCATTCGGGACAGAGGATCTTTGTGACCTCCCCAAACCCTCGTCGCCCGAAGCTTCGGGCGCCGCCCGCGTCCCCCGCCGCCGCCCGTCACGCCCGACGACACCGAGGAGTACTACGGACGCTCGGACCGCGAGGCTGCCCTGGACCGGCCCGTAGAGGCCGCCAGTGGGGCGGGGGAGCTTCCCAGGCGGTCCTGAGACCGGTCCTGAGGTCCGGAACCTGTTTCGGAAGGTGCTAGGTAGAGTGGAGGTGGAGGTGGATTGGGACATGAAGAACGAATAGCATTCAGTGGTGAACCACTGGCGGAATTTCGCGAAAAGAACGATCCCTGGAAACTGGAACACCGTGGACGAAACTTGGAAAGGGTGACTGATCCTGATTGCCCTTCAGCTCATGAATGAGTTCGGAACTGATTTCAGCTGATCAAAGATCCACCTCCCACAGCTGAGTCGTAGTGTGTAGCGAAAAAATACGGAGACCAAACCACCGGCGTTCCGACCCCCTGGAAGAAGAGAATGAGATAGACCAGTCGACCCATAAGAGCTTGGATTTGTCTCTCCAAAAGATGCACTGATATGCACTGCAATGTGGTCCCTTTAGGCGTGGAACTCCCAGTCCACCAAAATATTCCACCTGCGCCGACGATCGTGGCAGGCCATGGTGGTGGTGGAGGAGGCCAACATCCGCTGGCTCTTGCAGGCGTGAAATCACACGTGGGGCTGGACTGGTAGACCGTACGTTACAACTGAGGGCAAACAGTGTCTGGGGATCTCTGAAGAAACACTGGGGAAAAGATGGGGGAAAGTGATGAATCATCCGTGTTTCGTTCTTGGTTGAGGAGTTCTTGTAACACGTAAACTGTTGGATCTTGAATTTGGATGCCCGTCAGGGAGACCAAAACGGTGTCCGACCGGACGCAGAGACCTGAGAGATTGACTCCAGGTGGCTCCACGTGATGGATGGCCAGTGGTCTTCGCGGACTTTTGGAATCAACTTTTCGCGGCTTGGCACAACAGGAAGCTTCGAACACCAAGCTCGAGGTGTTGGGATGGTGATCGAATTCCGCCGAATTCCGCTGTCCGTTTCGCCGGTGTGTGTTGGCGGGGAGGCAGTTGAGCACAGGAAGTCATAAAAATAGGGCATATGAACATAGGAGCGCAGTTGCAGGTGCGCGGTGTGCAGTTTCACGTTGGTTGGTGAGGAATGTATCCCAAATACTCCATCTATGGAGAATATAAGCCTATATATATGCCTATAAATTGGGCCCAGGTCAACCATCCCAATATTATATCAATATGCCAGTCATTGCCAGTCCCATATGGCCAGTCCCATGGAGTGTTTGGGTATGTGCAAAGAGTCAACCTTGGACTCAAAGGGGTCCTCCAGTGCGGCAAATCCCGAGGTCTCTAGACCGATCAGGTTAGGCGCTTCAAAAAAGTAACCCTGACCTGGTGGAGGACTGGTTTGTGAAATGCCCATGATCCCTGTGCAATCAAGCACCCCAAGAAGACAGGCATTTGCTGGAACCCAGAAGGAGTGACCCCTGTCTTGATAGGACAAGACCCTGTTTTGGATGGTTGGTGGTTCAAAAAAGAGGTCATTCAGGTTCTGCCTGGAGCAACCTGTGGGGGTGTCCTTGCTGGAGATCCACGTACGTAATGTGGAGGCTTCCTGCCTGACCCCGACAGGAAGGTGCTGGTAGGATGTTTCTATCTTTTCTTTCCAGGCTCTACTTGGGCGCACGTTTAGACGTGTAGACACTCCAGAATTCCAAAGACAATTCACAGCTCAGTACATGCCTAGACCTTTCAGCTTGCAATATGGAAACTGGTGAAATGGCTGAAGATCAAGTACTAACGGGGAATCCTTTTCTGCAACTAGCTAGTAATAAAAGGGTCTGGAATCTCCTGGAGGTTCATTTGCCTTTTTCCTTGGAGAGGACGGTCAAAGGTAAGCCATGTAGAGAATCGGGGACAAAAATAAAGAGATCAGCACTTGGCATAAATGGTTCATTTCGGCCATTGGGCGAGCTTTGTGGGGCAGAACCTGGGATGATGGACAATACACGTGTTTGCCTTTCACGTTTTCCCACTCAATTAAAATCGGAGCCTCCTTGCTGCGCTCTCGATATGCTTCATCCATCACCAGATGTTTCATATAATTATAAATATACCTCATTCAAAAGCCAATTCCACCGATCCCACAAGCGAAAATCACCGCAACCGCGCCGCCGATCCTTCCCGCGCCTTCCTTTCAGCTCTCAGATCGTGGTACCCATGACGGCGCTGCTGGGCGTGGGACTGGGCGTGAACATCATCATTGCCATGCGGAAACGGGCGCATCAGTGTCTCGCCGCGGCGCGCAAGGGCGCGCTTTCGGTGACGCTTTTGGTTGGGGGGGAGGGGTGAAGAACGGGGTGCTTTGCTGAGGGCTTCGCTTTGCAGAGAAGGGAAGAGTGGGTGGCTGGGAGGTATTTGGACTACGGCGACTACGGCGTAATGGTGCAAAAGAATGCTCGGGAGGTGAGAACTGGAAGCGAGTAGTCGAGTAGTCGAAGAGGTGGCCGGGCCGATTTTCTGAGAGATGACCAGTACTAGCTAGGTAAGAGTAAGATCAAATGATTACGTTCCCAACTTGATGAAGATAAACCCTCACTATAGAATCACGAACCTAAAGTAGTTACTACATGCTACTACCATCCTACGACGACGTGTTCAGAGGTGCTGAAGGGAGGTGAGTGATCAAGACCTCAGAGGAACCCACTGACCTCAGAGGAACCATTTGAAGGCTCACACCACAGTCGTGCTTGCCCGATGCTCAAGCAATATTTTTTGATAGTTCCAACTGTGGTATGCTCACCTACTGCAAAACCCGTCCAGAATTGATGATATCCACTGATATCCACCAAAGATTCAAGTTTGTCAGACCATTTTCATGTTGATTTTTGCAACTCATCCTTTGGGATTAATGGACCAACCATGACAACTACTCCATGGTTGACTTCAATAGATTCGATCCAACCTCATCCATCCTCTCAGCTCTGCACACCGCAAAACCCGACCGAGCCGGAGTGATCCCCGCACACCGGAGACCGTTCATCGGTTTCGAACCGACCGTTCATCGGTTTCGCGCCGGTTTTGGGTGCATCGGCTCGGATGTGCATTCGGTTCGGTCACGTTTGGCACCCGTTCCTCGAACCGGTTTGCCGCACGGGCAGAAGAGCCTTCGCATGGCAGCGAGCCAGCATCTCAGGATCATCAAGCTGGAAGAGTATCGACGCGAAGTGCACCTCGGTGGAGGTCTCCTCGCACAGTGTTTTGTGCACGTGCATGTTGGCCCCCAGTCCCACCGAACCGAAACGAAGGTACGACTGGAGGCCTTGGGGTTGATTTTGGCGTACCTCGTGTGGATGGATGTATTTTGTGTTTTCGATTGCCCAGTTTAAGGGAGATGAACGAAACACATACCTGGACCATCCAAGTGGTGTCCCATGTACATCCACAAGTAGTGTGGGGTCTTGGATGGGTGATTTGTTGGGAGAACATTCTGAGGAGATCAACTAGGAACTGGTAAATCTTCACTTACATTTGATCTGTCAATATCTTTAATGTTTCTTATTTTCTTGTTTGTTTGGGGCCCCAATAAGATCTCCGGGTCAACACGACCGCCTTCTTGACTGGAGACCTCCCGACACGACCTGGAAGAGCCATAGAAATACGCTGAGCACAGACGTGTTCCCTCTTCGATGTCAGCTACCATAACAAAGCAAAGGAGTTATATAGTATATATCCATTATATTTTGCATTGTTGATACATGAAGTATGTTTTTCCTCTTCTCTTCTGTGCATGTTTCCGGCCGAATGAAGTTCTGCTTCATTTGTTCGACTTTGTTTGCGATGAACTTGTTGGAATGACCATCCATAGCCCACACAAAAATGGGACGTTGGACAGCAGAACCGAACCAAACAGACGTCACCTCACTCGACTCTCACTTAAGTTGAGCCATTCTTGGGAATTGATCGATCTAGGATATGGTCCATATTATATATGTTGTTTGTTGTATGCATGTTGTTGTTGTTATTTGTTGTTGTTGGTTTTGTAAAATTGAAGGAGCCTTGAGCCGATATTTTGTTGGTGAAGCTTCATCCACTGGTCCAGGATGTTGACTTACTTGTGCTTTAATGGTCATAGTAGTTGTTATATATAGTTGTTCAAAGGGTTTTGTTTTATGTGTGATTTTTGTTTTTAATGAACTCTTGATGGTATGTAACCACCAGGGTTTTTGACCCACATGTACTTGCAAATTGAGATACAGCACTGTCCAAGAAGGAGAAGCCCTATTTTCAAAAAGGTTAGTGAGGGCAACCCGAATGGACTAGGTAACCTAGGTACTGTATAAACAGCTAGGAAAGCAAATTAACAACTACTGGGCATTCCCCAATGCAATTGATCGAGCAATCAACCCATGCCAGAATTGGCCATTGGGGCGTCCAACATTGATCTTCATCTATGTCTAATTTGCTCTCCAATCCACTAAGGTCTAGTATATATAATATATGTAACTATCATATTGTTGGACATCGTTTTTTGTCCTTAGTATTGTCCAATGCCGGGCACCAAGCCAGAGCCGATCGTGTCAAAACACCACTCGGGAGCCTCGAGCTTCGTGCTTCGAGCAGAGAACACTCGCCCAGTTCGTCACGTTCTTTCGCTCCGGTTCTCGACCCTCGTGTCGCGTCGCGTCCCGCCCCCGACGGACGGGACGGACGGTCCCAGACCGCTTCGACCGAGGATCTCGCGAACCATCCTCGCGCAGCTTGGCGTGGAGAGCGGATGCGTGGAGCGAGCGGGTGGAGCGAAGCCGGGTGGAGCGGGTGGGTGGAGAGCAAAATACGGCTCCCAGTCGATCACAGGAAATGGTGGGTGCAACGGGTCCAATGAGCACTATGGGAGGCACATGTTGCCTCCCAGTCTACCAGTCCAGTCGCTCCAGTGCTCCATCAAGAGCAGAGGAGCAGGTCAAGCTAAGTAAGCCACAGTAAGCCTTTAAGCAATTGGACTCTAGAGGGTTGTTTTTCTCTTGGAGTCTACAAGTTCCAGACCATGAAGCACCTACGATTTGGTTTATGCATGTCTGGCCCCCACCTCGCGATTTCCTTTGAGCAAAGGCAGACGTCGTCACAAGGGATCGCATTGGGGTGACTTAGGCGTCTTAGCCTTAGTCTGCCTTGGGATATCTCCTCAAGGGATGCCGACAGGCACCTTCGCGCCGAGGTCGATTTCGAACTTGAATTTGCTTCAATTTCCCATGTGCTGGGGACCCCAATCCGCGGCGGCGCCAGCAATGACACGGCGCGTTGGATTGGTGTTCTGTTGCGGTTCTATTGGTTTGATTGGGTGGGCGTGGGTTCATAGCTTGGGTTTCTATTGGATCCAAACTGATGGCTTCCCCTTTGGAAGGTTTCCACCAGGATTGAAAAGACTGAATTGACATAACCTCTTAGAAACCTTCAAGCATCTTCAGCCCCATTTGTTTGGTCTCATGTATCCACCAATCTACGGAAGCTTGGGGGGATTCACAAGATTGCAGGTGTTTCACCCAAATCCACTGCCCATACTTTGCAATAAATCATTGTATTTCACTTAAAACAATTGGATCCAAACCCATGTGACATCATACCTCACCATGTGTCAAACTGTTTCATGCTCTCATCTTTCCTGAACAAACCTCACCTCTCCTTCCCCAGTTCCTCTCAGACTCTCGTCGAAGAGGGCCCGTTTTCGCCCGGCGCCTCTCCATCTCGGCCCCTCTGGGCCCCCGTGGCAAACTCCTGTCCCTCACCACCTCTCCCCCAGCCAGGGAACGATACGAAAAAAAACTCGAACAAAAACACCCTTGGTTACCTGGTTGGAGATTTTATTAATTACGTAGGCCAGGCCAGGGAAACAAACGAAAAAAATAAAAACCACAAACAAAAACACTAGCTATGTAACGGCATAGGTATCAAAAATAAAATAAACAGAGCATCAAAAACAAAATAAAAACAGGATCAAAACAAAAAAAAAGCGAATCAAAAAATAAATATTCCTTGATAGGCCTCTTCTGCTGCTCTCCTGGCCTTGTGGTCTGCGGGTCCTCTGGTAATGTGGTCCCTTGGTCCTCTGGTCCACTGGTCCTTTGGTCCCCTGGTCCCTTGGTCCTTTAGTCCACTGGTCCCCTAGTCCTCCGGTCTCCTGGTCCTCTGGTCCTGTGGTCCGCTGGTCCCCTGGTATCCTAGTCCTTCTGTCTCCGAGCGCTCTGACAACGCCATGTAGGGCCTAACTTCGTGTGAACGCCGTGACTACTGCTACTGCTACCACTACTACTACTACTCCTCCTCCTGCTGCTGCTGCGCTGCTGCTGCTGCTGCTGCTGCTGCTGGTGCTGCTGCTGCTGCTGCTGACTGCTGCTGCTACTGCTACGCTGGTGCTGCTGCTGCTGCTACTGCTACTACTACTACTACCCCAACCATCCTCAGTGGGCTAGAATATTACTTTTTTGATTACCTTTTTATTTTTTTTATTGATCCCCGTTGAATATTTTTTTTTGAATCCATTTTTATTTTTATTTTGATCCCTTACCCGTGGCTATGTAACACCCTTAAGGCCCTTGGTTGTTTGATGACATCAAACGAACACCCACATTGAAGGCATCGTTCCTTTCCACGAGGCCTTCTGAAGTTGCAGGACTTCCTCGGCCTAGGGCGTTTGATCCGCCATGAGGACGCGCGCGAAGCCCGGAAGCTGTGCAGCTCGGACTCGGTGGTCGGTTGGTCCCGGAGCAGGTCCTGGAGCTCGTGTTGGTTTTCTTGGTTTTAGAGAACGGAAGAACCAGGAATGGAGACAATAGTTTTTACGAATTTGAACACATTTAAGAAAGCTTGGACCCTTTGAATTGCTTTTTAGTAGACTTGGGGGTATTCAAGATATCAAAGGTGTAACAGGTTCTGAGTAATCAATTATACACTGATTAGTGAGAAGGACGGTTAGCATGGTGAGCAAAAGACGTGCATTGCTGAATTTAACTGTGGAGACGGGGATACCAACGAGGAACAATTGAAACTTAGAGCAGGATCAAAGCTTTACTTATGTATACTTATTGGGTGTGGATACCGCAAAATGTAATTCCTTTATTAATATAGAGGTGAAATGGACAACATGCGAGTTGAATGCACAAATTCCATCTAGACCCGAACCTGAGTATTTTTTTTAATACCCTCACCATTTGAGAGTTTTTTTTGAATACGGAGACACCCAACCAATGGTTTTTGGAAATTGTCCTTCTTTCCGGGTGTCTTTAGGAGGTCTCCCTAGGCTTTGATACACACTCATTCGTTTTCATTGCCGACTCTTTAACCATGCCTTGTGTGAAAAAGACACGACAGATGAAGACCGAGCTCCGGTGTAGCTGGACCAAGGCTTCA
Organism: Durusdinium trenchii; assembly: GCA_963970005.1. Lineage (NCBI taxonomy): Eukaryota > Dinophyceae > Suessiales > Symbiodiniaceae > Durusdinium > Durusdinium trenchii. The sequence goes on from CAXAMN010005669.1 coordinate 1,478,419, forward strand.
TCGACCAACCACAAGTGGCGGCAGACCTTTGTAAGGAAGAGGGTGTCGCCTTCATCAGTCATCAATGGGCAGGACCGCACGTGGGGACGACCGGATAGAGGATGCTGCTGATGGTTTTTCTTCGAATTCATGTCGTTGGTTTGAAGCCTGAAGAACAAGGTTTGACGAAGAAGTTTTGGAAGAGAAATCTGGGTATGTCGGTGTTTAGAGTAAAGCATTTTGCTCATGAAAGAGCTACAGGTCAACTTTGAGATACCCTATAGCCTTCCTGTGGTTGTTTCTTGGCCTTCCTGCCCATCAGACCCTTAACCAAACCACGGAGCCTCGATGAAGATGTTTATATGAAATACATATACCCTACAAGTCAGTTCGACCTCATTTTACTGGGAATGGTCATACAAAACCAATACGTAAGGAGGTAAAAGACCGAAAAGACCAGGTTTTACTGGGTCAGACTGGACTTGTAGGGTATATATAAATATGAATATGTTGTCCAGGTTCCCGGGAGCGTCGCCAAGACATGCCTTAAGACACTTCTTCTCCTTGTCACTGTTGTCTTCAAAACACGGTTTTCTTGGAGCACTGATCATCCTGACGATCCATCCGAAAACCCATCAGCGGCCCCTTCGCCCTATCTAGCTTACCCGGATGGGCTACCATCCGTACGTACCGTGCCTTCAACCACCACAGTCGGTCCGGATGGTGAGCGGGCGCCAGGCTTTGAGCATCCAGATCCTGAAGGGATTCAGTACAGGACGGCCTCGGGCGCGACGTGAGAGCGACGTGAGACGTGACTGGACATGACGTTTGCACGGGTGGTCGACGTCTCGGGTCATCGTCTGCACGGGTGAGACGACGCTGGTCGACGTCTGTGACAGACTGTGTTTCCACACGAACGATATAGCCTTTTCAGGGAATTGATCTGTAGTCATGGAGGAATGTGTCTTACTTTAAGAGATGCCTTGAAGATTTCCCTGCCAAGGTAAACAATGCACTTGACTTCCAAGGTGTGTGAGATGCCGAGTTCCGCACCACTTCTTGAACGCCTCAGCAGTTCCATCCTGTTCCGCATATTTCCGCATAACAGAAGCAGCTCATAAATTACAGACATCCAATAAATTACAGCTCATAATAGAACCATAGAAGCACCGTATATATGAACTCCACTTGGGAGTGTTTGGAGTATATGAAGGCTTGTGAATAGCTCATTGCTTCCGGGAGCGGATCCAGCCACTCAGGTGTCTCCTTTGTGGAGACCACCCAGCTGCTTTGCGAGTTCATGTTCACCCCAAAAGCGTTCAATTAATTGCTTCTCACTCGCTTTGCCGGCTTTGCCTAATCGATTTAGATCCATTGAGTTTGGGTATTTGTTTGTTTTTTAGAGGTCCAAATCTTTGACTAGGTAGAGACCTGTGTAACTCTTAGGGCTTGATTTTAGAAGTGACACGTGTGTTTTGCGATGTCGTTCGATAATGAGATGATCAGACAATGATAGCGCGACTTGCGGTCCCTGTCCGTCACGGCCTTTCATAGGCAGTGAAGTCGGAGGGGAAGCATTGTCCCTTCACTCAGCCCACCACTTCATCGCTCCTCGACGTTCCATACCACTCAACAACACCATCGTCAACCAAATCACCCACCCTCCTGGCCATATCAATGGTCCGTCTCAGAGGCTTCTGTGCAAAGTGTGTGGCCAAATTGGCCGTCACACTCTCAGAAATGGCGGCTGGCCAACCAAGCTGAATCGCTGACATCCGTCGGTACACCGAAACATGCGGCAAATCAACGAACCCCCTACCTAACGAAAAACCAAGCTCTCTAGCAACCCCAGCAACAACCCCCCTAAAAACAGCAAGATCTACCGACAAAGTCTTAGTAAAAGCGTCAGCCAAAACATGTCGAGGGTTGATCCAGCGCTTGGTCACTGGATCCTCCACTGGCAACTGTGAACGAGTGGCCAAGCGCCACCCAAAATAGAGTTCAAGATGTGAAATAAGGCCTTCTTCCTCCGCATCAAAATCACAAAAACTCAGAAACCGAAAAACCGAGGTCACAATTTCACATCCAAAACGGGATGCTGTCTTCGTAGCAGCCAGCTCAAAACTCCGCTCAAGGGTGAAAAAGCTACAAAACATGCGTTGTGCACTTTGCATTGCACGGTGGGGAAGCAAAGCACTCAGAGGTTGGTTTTCTTGAGCTTCAGCATCAGACACAGCTTCGTGGGATGTTGCCACTGCTAGCAACTGCTCTTGGCTAGCTCGACAAAGGCGCTGGTACTCTGTCCACTCCTGAACAAAGGCAGCGCGAGTGTTCCAAAAATCTTGGGATCTACCCGCATTAGCCATATTCGCAGCTGTGTCCGCGTGTTGGTTGCCCTTACACCACCATTCAGTGAAAGGCCCATCAGCCCAGGATGCCGGGATGTGACTCCAGACCTTATGTAGCTCCATGGCACATGGCAAACTGTCAGAGAGCTGTAAAACCCTCCACCAAAGATCTGCATGAGCATAGTCCTCCGGGGAGGCTCCATGGAGAATCTCCAAATAGGTGTCATGAACCCACTGGCTGTCGAGCCACACGTGCAGTTGATGCGAAAGTTGTGTGGCATACTCCGCCGCCGCCAGCAATGCTAGAAGTTCAGCGCAGACGAGGCCTGGCACAGGGCCAGCAGCTAGTACCTCAGTGGGGGAGACCAGCGCCCACGCAGCCAACGCAAGCGCCGGCTGTTTGCCATAATGACACGAGCCGTCCGTAAAAACGTGACGGACGGAACGGTCTGAGCTCTGGAAGTCACCTGTAAGATCTGGGAGTTCAAATAAACTTTTCCAGTACTCCGACTGAGTACCCAGCCTAGGACACAAGCCATGATGTGTGAGGCAAACAGGTAAACTGTTCCATTTGCTGTGAAGCTCCGGGAACTTTTGTCGAACATCCGCATGTTTGGAACAGGTCCTCAATCTGTGCGTGATGGTGTCCGGAGCAGCGCAGTATCGGCACAGTGGTTGCTTTGTAGCGTCCCAGTGACTCTTTGCCTGCTCCGTATAGAAGCTGCCATCTTGACAAGTCTGCAATAAGGCGTCCTCTTGCTTAGAGCTTGTCCAGTGACGTTGGGAGCTCAATTCAAAGTTGAAACCACACAGATCAGCGAAGTCCCACCTATGGTGCAAGGAACGGGTCTGTTTGAGCCACCATGCATCTAGAAAAAGCCTCTCAAGCGCCTCCCAAGCAAGATTGCCTAGGTCAAAGCAAAAGCCCTCTGGTGTCTGCACCCGAAAATCACGACCGATGTGCCAGTCGAACTGACCACAGAATTCAAGCACTTTGGAGAAAGGTCCAGGCTGGCGAATGCCGTCGTAGCCATCAATGAACCTATTCCATGCGGCAAAAATTCCTTCAGTCTTTCTCACCATCTGTCTGAGGTCTAGGAGTACTTGTTTCCACTGCCAGCAGTCTGGGTCTAGTTCCGGGTCGTGCAACATGCCAAGCCGGACGATGGGTGACGCTCCCGCCCGTGCAACTCGGAGCGCTCGCATTGCTCCGGAGCGAAGTGTCATCAGGGCATTTGCTGGCACATAAACTCCCGATGACGCAAAGAGCGCTCTCGGCCAAATGGCCTGCTTAATGCCCTTCACCTTCTGCTCTAAACTAATGCCAGAGCGAGCCAGCACAGCCCATACAGATTGGACAGAGCGAAGTCTTTCATCTCTGGATGACACCTGAGCTTTGGTGCCATACTGAAGTTGTGCTCCCAGGTCTCGAGCCCCATATCGGATAGTGAAGCCACTTCCAGCCAGAGTCTTCCGAGCCTGTGGACAAGTGCTCCACCCATAGCTTTTTTTGTGATCCAGCGACAAGTCCAGCGTTTGGAGCCAAACTTGGAAAACCTGTGCCCCCTGCACCAGCAATGGGGCCTGTGTCGAAATCAGAGACAGGTTGTCAACGTAGCTGAACACATGGATCGAAGGCAAATACCTCGAGAAATAGCAATGGAAGTAGAAGTCACAAAGGATCATGCCAAGGCACGAAAGCGGATCTCCTTCTGGCATGCCTGTGGTTGAAGCCACTTCTCGGGACACAAATTGTCTCACTTTGAATCTGCGTCTAAGCTGGCTGTGAGCCGCTTTCCATGGAGTCAGAACTTGTCCAGGGACACCTGCTTGCTCCGCCATCACATACACCGGGTACCGGGGAATGTGGTTGAAAGCTTTAACAATGTCCGCTACATAACCATGCAACGGTTCACCAGACTGCAAAGCCAATTCCAGAGCCACCTGCACCGTGTAGTAGTATTGGAGAGCACTACGGCCTGGCAAGAAGCCATACGTGTGAAAGTCAGCATATTTTTCCAATTGGGACAACATCTCTTTGGTGCGGATGCTGCCCCAAACCCTGTAAATCATGGATAGCAAGGAGATAGGGCGAAACTCGCCAACTGGGCGAGCAGCCTCATGCTTCCTCAACAGGACCACAATCGCCTGCATCATCTGATCGGGCCAGGGACGGCCCAATTCCACCTGTGCCAGCAATGCCACAAGCTCCCGCTGATGGTGTGGCGACATGTGCAACAAATCATCCCGACACCAAGAGTCCGGTCCTCGAGCTGAGTTGGCTCGAAAGCCTTTGAGTGCCAGCCTCCAAAGATCGACGGTCAGAGGTGCAGCAACGATGGGAAATTTCGGCATGAAGTTCTTTACAAATCCAGCAACCCTTTGCCACTGATCATAATCATCAGGAGCATGTTTGAGCCAGCGTGAACTCCAGTCCTTGATAAGTTCCTCAGCAATCTCTTCACCTTTCCAAAGAAAACTGGTCGAGCATAGAGTCTGCCCTTCAAATAACAAGGTCTCCCCATCAATTTGAAAGCCTCCAGTCGAAAGAGATTGAAGACGGACCGGCTCATTATCCAGAGCATGGCTAAATGCCCTTGCCGGAGGATCTTGGTGTAGCATAACACCAAAATGCGGAAGCACCTGCTGGACCGTGGTAACATGATCCACTTGCAGAACCTCCAGCTGGCTAGCAAAAGGTTTCCTCAACAAGCGAAAAATGGCCTGATCATCTGTGTCCAGCTTGCTTTTGAGAGCTAGAGTTCGCTTCTGAGCATGTTCATGTTCTAGAAAACGATAATTAGCCTCAAAATCAGCAAAATACAATTCCGCCAAGGACAAACAAGGTGGCCCTACACACACAGTGTCTGGTGAGGAAGGCAACTGATGTGGTCTTGTTTGCCACCACTGTGGAAAACCATGCGCAAAGCCAGGTGCCCTCAAGATGCTTCTCCAGAGCTGGGTTCTATAAACCTGAGCATTCACACTCTGATTGGCCGCCCTCAGCGACTGGCACAAAGCCTGCAACCTCCTCAGCTGACGAAACCATTGATTGGTCTTTCTCCCCAAAAAGGAATGACTTTGTACAACCTCCCCATGTCTGCTAGACCTCAATGGCCTTGGCATGACCGGTCTGGAACTGGTGTGCAACCTGTTTCCTCGTCCCTTGCATGCACGAGGAAGTGCTTGACGCCTATGGCCAACAAAGCCATCTAACGAGTCCTCAAAGCGCCGCGCCCAGGCCCCAAAATCTTTAGTCAGATCATCTCCCCAAGGCGAACCGACAGGAATGCTCGCATGCCATTGGTCCACATCGATGTCTGTCCAAGGAATGAAAGCCGGTTGCGGCCATTCTTGTTGATGCGTGTCCATGAGCCCAAGATCCAAAAAAGCAGCTACCGCAGCATGTGAAGGAAACAGCTCCGAGCAAACTTCCACAAGCTTCAAGCAGGCTTGCAATTCAGGACTCAGCCATATTTGGTCTTGCTTGGTGGAGCCCTTACATGTGGAAATTTCAGGGTCTCCGTACCACTCCTGCCACAGCTCCTGAACCTCTCTCCATCCATGCAGTCTCCAGGTCTCCTTGATCTGGTGCTCATGGGCTCCTTCATTAAAGTCTCCAAGCACAAATCTGCAGCCTGTACGGCCTAAAATCAACTCTTGCGTCACCACCTTCAACAGTGCCGCAGTCTTCGCCGTAGCATCTGGATGAGTGGGAGAACGAGCAAAGCCATAGATCGTAGCTCCAACCAGATCTAGCTCCCCGATTCTAGTATGAGCCATCACAACTCTGCCCGTAGAGTAAGTCAATTCAGGCCATGGAACTGCAAGCTCTTTGACTGGAAGATGCCCCACCAAAGCGACACCTGACCAGCTTCCTGCCTCGGTCGATCCTGGCCGGCAAACGATGTCACTCCCTGTGACAACGAAGGCCTGGGATCCATTCTGGGAACGTTGTCTTCGAAGTTGTCCTGTGAAGATCGAAGCCTGCTTTTTAGTCAAATGTGTCTCCGCAAAGCCCCAAAGTCCAAACGGAAACTCCGCAACCGTAGCCACATGCTTGTGGAGAGAATCAGCATTGGACGTGCCCAGACAAAACCACCCAGAAGACTGAGTGAACTGAGTCACTTCCGGCCCAGGTTGAGCCGCTTCCCCAACTCGCACTCCGAGTAGCATCACCCAGAGCCAAAACCAAAAGAAATGCAAAAATCTGCCAAGACCTCTGGCGGGCACACAGGAATGGCAAGTCCTATGCCCCGTATGCACTAGTCACTCTCTTCTCTGCAGCTTGGTCCCCATCATCTTTTCAATCCTCGTCGTTTGGGCCTGCAAGTCGGCCTGAACTTTGGTGCAGAGCTCATGCAAGGATTGTCTAATGGACTGTCTTTCCAATTGCTGCTCTTGGACCTCCTTGTTGCTGGCTTCCAAATTTGCCGCAATGGCAGCCAAGCAAGTACTCTGCTCCTTGGACGTTTGCTGCAGGTCCTCAATCGAATTTGCAGCCTGACGTTGGTGTTCGGCAGACTGCTTGAACCAGTCATGAAACTGTTGGCCTTGATGCTTGAGCTCTTGCAAGTCCACCTCCATGCGGTCCATGCGCTGTTGCATCAGCGATGTATCCGAGGCCTTGTTCAAGTGACCCTTGACTTCATGCTCAACTTGGGCCTTCAATTGGGTCTGAATGGCCTCGTACTTGCTGGAGGCGGCATCACCCGCATGCATCATCACCGTTGGCACCGCAGGGGTGGTAGGGCGAAAGCTCTGCCATGGATCACCATTCAACCACGGGTCACTGGTGCCCGAAGCTGAGGAGGGGGTCTTTTGCAACCGCTGTCTGGTAGTCAAGGACATCACTGTGGCATCCGTGTCCTTTCTCTTGGGCTGCAAAGACCGAACCCAAGTGACAATGATCTCCCCCTCCTTGGTAGAAATGACCGAGTCTGGAGGTGGTGATTGCGCAGCAACCTGCCACGCAATGCCTCCTGCTGCTGAACCCTTTGGCTGCATTGGCTTGGCAGCCCATCCAATCTCCTTGAGCAATTTCTGAACCCCATACTTCTGTGTGCCAATTGGAACCGGCTCCATGACATACACATCAGTGGGTTGACATGCCACAAACATCTTGGAAGGAAAAAGCGCAGAAAAAAGGGCCCCTTCTTCATCCTTCTTGACACGAAGCCCATATTTGTCCTTGAGCCTACACAAAGCAAGGGCCATCTCCTGAGATCTAAGTTCAACCTCAGCTTCGTCTTTGCTATACTTCGGGAGCCAGATGACCCGATACAAATCCGAAGCTTCCCGACCATTGGAACTGCGTGGCTCAAAAAACATGCCATCCCTGCCAGAAAAAGCCTGGAGCTTGGTATTCATGTCAGCAGGAACTCGAATCAGCACAGTAAACAATGCCGCTTCAGCCGCTTTCTCCTTGCCCCCCTCCTTTTTTTGCCAAAAGAAGTTCCAGAGGTCCAACAAAGGCGAGTCCGTCTGTCCATCCAGATCCTTGTGCCATTTGACACAGTTGGCACCACATGCCTGGCCAGGACAAACTTGTAGAAGTGCACAATGTTCAACTATCTGAGCAACAGGCCTGCGGGTCAAATCAACCCAGGAAACCGGCCAAAGATCTCGGAAAACATGAACCTTGAAGGTCACAGTCGGACATGCCAGAATGGAAACCCCTTGGGAGGCACACTTGGAAATCTGGTCGTCACCAAGTTGCAACAAGCTGCCTGTCAGGAGTGCAGGCTCATTGGTGGGCAAGACCAAACAGGCGTAGCGGACCACCGAATGCGGCAAGCAACTTTGCAGATCAACTGGGATCACAGAGGTAGTCAAGACCGCCAGCGCATCCATACTGATGGACTTGCCTGCCTGCAACCATGCTTTTACATCCACCGCATTGGCCAGCGCAATGCCTCGAGCATTAGCCTGAATCCCATCCAGACTGATCTGAGGTACGTCTGTTCCAGCCTCATCCACGAAGAAACCTTCTTTGAGTTGCAGTGAGTGCGCATCCAAGACCGACTGGAGAGGCGTAGTTTCCTTGGGCGCTTGCTTGTCAGCTGTAGGCTTCTTTTGGGCAGACAATCCAAACTTTGCGTTGGCTTGTGCATCAATGAAAGTCTGCAATTCATTAGGTTGAACCCATCGAAAAACTCTTCCTCTCCTGTCAGTGAGCCCTTTGAGAATCTTCCATGGATTGCCTGAAGATTTGGCCTTCTGAAGCTGATCAATGGGAAGGCATTTCACTGCTTCTTGCACACGATGAGCTACTCGATCAGCTGGAACACCCTTTTCCGGCAAGAAATCAAGCAGCCATTGCTTCAGATCTTCAACCTCAGTGCCATCGGCCCTGAAAGGTTCCATGGACCGCCAGCGCAAAGCAGCATACCATTCTTTCATCTGGAGATAGGTGATCTCGGTCACCAACTCTAGCAGGTACCCCAAATGAACCAAAGCCAGCGCACCACATGATGTGTCTGCCTGCTGAAGAAGGAGATTGGCCCTTCCAAAAGTCATTTGTTCTGCTCCAACCGCCAATTGAAAAAGGCGCAGCAATTTCACGAGATCCTCCATCAAGTCATTGGCGCGTGCATCTGCGATTTGACAGGTGAGTGTACTCTCATACCACGTGAGTCGAATAGTGGTCCAATGCTTCTGAAAAGCACAAACCACCAACACTTCTTCAATTCCCTCCTGAGTGAGGTGCTTGCCAATGGCTGACCTTGCCACTTCAGGATCAGCATTGACAAAATCCTTCGCCAGTGCCGGATCAAGGAGCCAGAGATGCAATTGGCGCTCAGGTGCAGTCAAAGCCGCAATTGCCTGAGCAGCAATCGTCATAGTAACGGAGTCCAGCCCTGTGCCCTCGATGGAAGCAAGCTCTTGTGATTGGACATCATGACCATCTAATGCGTCTGCAACACTTTGCACCAGTGTGGCAAAATCAGCTGGCAATGACTCAAGCCACTCACGCTGTGTGAACAAATCCGGAGCCTCTTCTTGAGCATCTTCCGCAAAGCCTTGCGCCCGATGCCATTCTGTAAGGCGAAAGGAACTGGATTGCAGAATCTTTTCATCCAAAGGCCAGGTTTTGTCTGATCTCAAATTCAGACAATGACATGCTGTGGAGAGTCCAATCCAAGGTAGAACTTGGAGCAATGTAGAAGCCCATGGGACTTGATGGTATTGCTCTTTTCCATCATATTCAATGCGAATGATCAGATCACGATCAAGACTTTTTGCTTTGCGCTTACGCACAATCTCCAGCTGATAATGAATGCACTGCAGAAGAACATGATCAGGAACAATGATGCCATCTACACTAACCTTCAAAATCGTGCCAGGCGAGTGAAAAGCCAATTCGGCCCTAATCAATGAGCCAATCGTAGCCCCTCCTGCAAAAAGAATGCTTCGAATGCCATGCTCATCCTGAATCCAGCAGCTATGACCCTCAGGATCTCGCAAAAAATCCCCACGTGGCCACGAAATCATTCTCTGCCGAAGGAGCATATTCAGGTAAGAACGAAGCACATGCTGTGCGGAATCAAAGGCGCCATTGCCAATGTCCAAACCTTGGTCAATCAGGTCAGCAAAAAGCCAAATGACTTGGATAGGCGAAACTGCATTACCTAGTAAACACAAGGCCTCACGAGGTCCCGCAAAACGCGGTGCAAAAGCTGGGATGCCTAGCAAAAGCTGCAATTCTGCCGGGTGCATGTGCCTAGCAAATGCTTCTGGGTATGCGGAACGAACCCCTACCCCTCTCAACCCTTGTCGAAAGATTCGCTCTTCAGAGAGCGGCGCTGCCCTGCATGAACAAGGACAAGCTTGTAATGCTACTCCCCATGAATGCAGTGGAGTGGGCAGAAGCAACATGTCTTCCAAAAAGCGAGGCCCTTGGGTGATGTTCTCATTCAGGTACATGGAGCACTCATAGTCGTTCCATCTCAAAATGTCCTCTTCGTGCAAAGGCCAGCATGGCAGAGGTGGCAAAACATCTTGGAGCGTAGGTCGGATCGCTAAAGCTGGCAGATCACGGATCTGCAAATGCCCAAATTCTACCGGAAGAAGCACCCCAAACCACCTATGTCTACGACATGGCCAAATCTGCTGCAATTGCAATGAGCCCTGAATGAAAACCATGCCATGAGACTCCGCATAACTGCGAAGAAGGTCCTGAATCTCAGTTGAGTTGCGAGCCTCTGGCACATTCTCCAGCACTATCATCCAGCATTGCAACAAATGCGCAGCATACAATGCTGCCGGGAGCGCGCTGAGTCTGGCATCTTGTGCCCCCCGTTGATCACCTTGGCGGCTCAAAGGCTGACATGGGAACCCTAAGGTCATGATGCAAGGACATGAGCCTTGCAATTCCTGAATCTGTCGAATCACGCTCAATTCCTCAATGCCTCCTAACAGGCATGGCGTCTGGTGCAATGCTTCGAATGCCTTTGTCATGAACGAATTGTGGTCTACAGCCGCTACTGTGTAGCACCCTAGATACTGAGCAGCAATCGAAAACCCCCCAAACCAGCACATACATCTAAGATTCGGCCACCCCTGGCAGGATCATTCGATGTCATCATGTAAACATGGGAAGGATTCACCGAAATGCGAGGGAAAGAGTCCCAGGTCCGGTCCATCAAAAGAGCATCATAAACCGTACACATCTGGTCAGGTCGAATCTGGATATCACGGATTGCCAGGCATCGTCCCGATGTGACTTCTTCCACCACACTCCAGTCTGAGCAAATCTGCTTTCCTCGCAGCACCAAATGTCGACGTTCGCCAGCCTTCCAATTGCCTATGTTCCATGGCTGATCCATCTAATCCCCCGAGCTTCCGATGGTCGCGGCGTTACCAGGCTGGCAGGTCTCGGGCCGAACGCTTGATCAGACAATGATAAGCCGCCACACAAACCATGTTGACACTCCGACCAAAGATTATAGTTAAGTTATACACCTGATATACCACATTTGATACCCGCTAGGAGCATGGTCGTGGCAGTCAAGGAGGTTATAAGCCGAGGTGCCTTGGTTATGCATAACCGTTTGGAATGGGTGTTGGTCACCAGTGGTGCCCTTGGCGGAAATGTCCAGCGCCGAGGCGCCGAGTGCAAGGGAAACAGACAGAACCAAGAAACCTCATCAAACCTCGCTTGGTGAGGGCCTGGCAGCCTTCCCTACTGTGCTGTTTTTATGCTGTGAATGTTCCTTCCACTTGGCACTCTGGTAGTTCAAGATAGGGATAAAAATGAAACAAAGATGGCGAAAAGAACGGAATCACCAGCTGGACAGCATCGACTTCTTCATGGTTACTGATGGTCGATTTGGGTCATATATTGTCAGGACAGTACGTTGGGGCTTCGTGGGTGTCTATTAAGATCCCTGAAAAGATGTGTCCATCGGTGTCTTCGGTTGTCCATCAACCACACGCTCCAAGGCTTGAAGTGCAGCTGGATTTGGGTCGACTACAGTCTGGGATCCCAATCGGACCCGATCCAAACCCACGAGCTTCGTGACGACGCTCGGGGCGGGTCTGGGCGTCGGGGGTGTAGGTGTCGAATGGACGTCTGACGGTCGAAGAAGGGTGACACTCCGAACGAAGCGCGGGTGACCCATGGACGTGCATGTCTTTTGGGCCTTGGCGGTGAAGCTCAGAGTTCCAGGCCTTGAATCGGGCCTGTTCTCCCGGGCCGTCCATGGGTGTGGCCCGGAACGGAACGTGACATGGGGTGGGTGGGTGGTTTCCAGAAGCGAGCTGGGTGAACAAGACACCCACCAGAACGAGCAGATCAGAACGGATGGATGTTCCTGAACAGAAAAGCTTTTCTTTTGGGAGTTGAGCCGGAAAGGATCAGAAAACAAAGCAGCCACGGGTGTTTGCAGATCTTGGCATTCTTGGACTCAATGGGGTTGGTTTTGCATGATTTGGGAACCAAGTGCTCCTTGGTTATTATACTTAATACAAAAAAAGTTACAACACAACAATATAATACTAACTATACCAGGACCCTCCGAGAGGCTTCTACAAACAGCCTCTTAAGCAAAGTTACTACTAGAGACCTCTTAAATTTTAGGTCTGAGATTTCCTGAATCTTTGAGGTTTGAAAACAGATCCACCCTGGAAGTTCTGAGGTCCCATAACAGAGCTCGCGTGCCTGGCGAGTGGGCTCGAGGGGTGGTGGTGAAGATTTGAGACATGGTCTCCACGTCTTACATGATCAGGGTATATCCTGCTACGAACCGGCTCCCAAAATAGAGACAGCAAAACAAATCGATCAATTTTGGATTTGACTTCCTTCCTAGCTTGGACTGCCATGGGGAAGCAGCCAAGAGCTTTTACAAGTGCAGCTCAGACACTTGGTGCAAATGATGAGGGATACTCCACTAAGAGTTTGATTACCAGGTTGCTCCCTCATCGATTAAATCTAAGGACCTTGGCAAAGGCATTGATAAAAAGGGTGGATCCAGAAGAGGTTAAGAAGAAGAACGAGTTATGCCCTGGTGGTGATATCCGTGTAAAAGGAAATCAATGGGTGAGAGCAGCCTGGCGCGACTGTGGCCTGGATCGTGTTTGCAGAGAAGGTCAAGTCAGGGAGGCCATCAAAAAATTGATCGCCAAAAGGAAACTTCGTTTCAATCTTAGTCATTATTGAATTGAGAATAAGTGCATTCATGTAGGCTCTGTCATTCCTATTATGTTGTGATGAGGTTTCGGAAAGGATGATGATGAGTTGGAACTTTGGATTATAGAACAGGTCCCTTACAGCATTACAGTACACGTGTGTTCTTTGCTCTTGGCATGGTAGTGCTAAGGCTTCCCACAGATCTAAGGCTGTTCGATGCCATCAAGTAATGTTGCAGCACCAAAGGCAGAAACGTTCTGGCAATCCTTTTATCTCACCGGAGTCAAAGGCCAAAACAAAGACTGAGAAGCTTTACTGAGTTGCAGGTTTGGGTTGTGGTTTTGGGGTCTTTGATGACACTGTTTGTCATCTGGCCATCCCAGGAAAAGCTCATCCCATCAATCAATCGATGACGTGGACACCTTGCCGACGGATATGATGACAGATATGATCCCAGCATTCAATTTTGAGACCAGGTTCCTTGGAAGAAGCTTTTGAACAGGAAAACAACTAACAAACAGAACCTGACGTACTCAGGAAGGCTGGCACGAATGATCATGATGCAAACACTGTACCTGTACCTGAAGTGATACTTTTGGTGTGCTTTCTATTTTTGGCGTTTGCTTTTCTATTTATGACTTTAAGGGGTTGGAGGTTACCAGGTTGCCTTTTTTGGCTTGGGGGGGGGCATCTCTGTTCTTTTTTCACCGATTCCCCATCTCTGCCTGGTCCACCTTTTTTCGTGAATGCATTCCCTCCGAACCTGAATCTCCTGGCTCAATTTGCAATGATAAGGAACATGAAAGGGCTGAAGAAAGTGAAGATGAAGTTGAACGGAAGGCTGGGGAAGAAGAGGTGCATCAGGATGGTGGCAAAAGTGGAGAAGAAGCAACAGATGGTGAGGAGGAAAGCAACAATGCAGAAGATGGTGAGGAGGAAAGCAACAGTGGAGAAGAAGCAGAAGATGGTGAGGCGGAAAGCAACAATGGAGAAGAATCACCGGAGAACTACAATGCAAAGATTGAAGATGAGGAGGAAAAGAGAGGAGCCAATGAGAACCAGCCAGGTGAGGTTCCATCAGGGCAAGGTCCTGGGGAGGCAAGTGCGTCAGGATCTGAGGCTTCAAGTGAGGAATATGAAAAAGAAGGAGACGAAGGAGTGGCAGCGAAAGCTCAGGAGGCAAGTGATGATGACGATGAAGAAAGCCGAGAAAGCTCGGATGAAGGAGCAAGCAACAAAGGAACACAGGATTTGAGCGATGATGACGAGGGAGATGGAGAAGTGGAGTACACACATGCAGCCATGGAAGAAGTTAACCTGGTTAACCTGTCTGTCCGTGAAGGTGAAGAGTCGCTGCATGAAGACAAAGAGTGCAGGACAAGAAATGCTGACGTAGATCCAGGAGATGAAAATGGAGAAGAAACAGAGGACGACTGCAGTGCAAAGGATGAAGATGATGAGGAAGAGGGACAGCACAAGAAGGAAACCGATGACCAAAGACAGGATGAAGAGGATCCAGGTGAGAAAAGTGCTGAGGTGGTGGAGGACAAAGGATCTGAGGATTCAAATGATGAAACTGAAGCATCAGGAGATGAGAGGGGGGCATGTGAATCTCAGGATGCAGCAAATGAGTTGGTGGAAGCGTCGCCAAGGACTCCTCGGGAGGTGGATCTCATGAATGAAATTGAAGAGCTAAGACAATGGATTGAGGAGCAGGAAGCCAGAAAGAGGGAGAGAAGGGCGCTCGTGGAGACTGCCAACTCTGTGGCTGAACTCGCAGAAGGAAGTTCAACATCCAAACACGTGGAGGAGGCAGAGGAAGAGAACATGACAACAGATCCAGCTGACCAGGAGGAGGACGATGATGATGATGACGATGAGATGCAGGAGAAGCCACAACCCAAACCTAGACCAAGTCAAATGTTGAATGGGGTGAATCCGCAGAATTCGGATGAGGTGGAAGTGGACACCCCTGAATTTGATGTGGGAGAAACTGACTTGGAAGGTGTAGAAGATGAAGATGATTCAAACGGGGGTGGAGATGAGGGGAGGAATGACCATGAGAGTGGAGAGGAAGAGGAGGGAGAAGATGATCACACAGATCCTGATCCAGATCCCGGTAGATCAGGAGATGAAGGTGAGCCCCAGTCTGACCAGGATGAACAAGAGATGACTGCTGGCAAAGAAGAGACACATGAATTAGAAGCTGGAACATCCCCACCGCACGACCAAAGCAAACCAAAGGAGGTTGAGGAAGGTGAGAAGAAGGACGAAGAAGAGGAAGAAGAGGGGTACAAAGCTGATGTATCAGAGGCAGAAGATGCAAGTGAGCAGGAAAAGGAAAATGAAGAAGAACATGTTGCGCACAAGAAGAGTGCCAAGAGTGAGTGTGAGCGTGTGGAAAAGTCTGGGGGGACTTCTTGCAAAGAAGTGAAAGAAGAATCTGAAAATGCACAGGTAGAACAGGATGATGACAATGAAAAACAATCCAGCTGTGGTGTGTCCAGCTCGTCGTCCAGCAGCACTAGTGTCAGCATCAGTGAGGATGAAAGTTCAAACGAAAGCAGTGCAAATGAGGCTGATGATGATGGCAAGAAAAAGACCAGTGATCATGAGGGTGATGATGCTGGCAAAAGTGAGGCTGGTAGATTTCATATCCGTCGGCAGTACCCGAAGACCAACATCAAGAGATGGACTAGAACAAGATTCTCCACCCCTTTCATAGCTTCAGTTCGCAGAATGCGAAGGATGCGACAAACCACGATCCCTGAGTATATATCAGTGGCCTAATTATGCCCAACACGTTTTGTTTTTTTGCCTACAGTATTTATGTGCTTCGATATGTTTTGTGGATGTGCAGCAGCTTTGTTGCACAAGTCTGCACAGCCATTTATGCACGCAGGTCCCACGTCAAAAGTCAAAGGATCTCGAGCAATCTTTGGATGATGCCATGGAAGCACCGCAACATAAGGAGAAGCGGAAAGCTCCACCAGATCCCCCGTTGAGACGGGTCCGCCAAAAGAGCAACTTGCTTTCCAACATTTGCAACCTTTTAACTTTAACCTTTGATGCTTGATCTTAGACTACCTGTGGGGTTGTGGGGTCGTACATGTATCTCCTTTGGCCACCTGCCCTGACCGTCATCTCCTGTGATCACAGGTTCACAATGCCAAGCCTCTGCCACCAGCAAGCCCGACGTGAAGGAGGAAGAGGCCTGCAATATCTGGGGGAAAAAACATGTTTCTTGATCATGTTTGATTTCTTGTCCTACTGAGCACAAAATGGGTGTCCTCCTCCAACTCCAAAGACATTCTTAGCTCATGTTCATTGACTTTTTTGCAGGATCTAAGCACAAAGGTCCAAAAGAAAAAGAAGGGTGTGGAGAAGAAAAGCTTGCTGGAGACGGTGGTGATTGAGGACTCCATGGTCCTATGTGGGGCTCGCTTCAAGTTTAGAATTGCGAAGGTGCAACAAGAGGCCTTGAACAGTGCAAGTGGACATCTCCCACAGCCCTCGAGACAACTTGAGTTGGTAAGCCAAAAGAGACAAAAGAAAACCCGTGGTCGTGGGCACCCTGCTTGCACTCCCTTCCTTATTTTGGAATGTAACTTAGTCCTTTGCTCCCACTGATTGAGATTTTAATCATTTGATAAGATGGTAACACAATGGTACATCATCTAAGGCAGTATGAGCTTATCGAAAAGCTTGTGGTGCAGGACTGGAAGGTGGAGATTCGAGAAAGGCTAGAAGGTGCACACAAGGGGGACCTATACAATGTGTTCGTGGATGCTGACAACAAGCCATTCTATACCCTGAAGCATGGCTGCAATGAGCCTGAATCAGAAAGCAATTTGTTTGTGCACTTGCTGTTTTGTGGTTACCCTCAAAACCGTGCAAAGGAAAGCTGCCAAAGAAAAAGGGTTCAATGATCTTCAGGGAAAGTTGAAGGAAGCGAGGAATCGGTTTCTTGGCAGTGTTGTTGCTACCCTCGTGAATCCTTAAAACACTTGTTCGGAAACACTTGTTCGACAGTATCCCAGATTGATCTAAGGTTGAAAGCTGCGGGGAAAGTGTCTAAGGACGAGAAGGGCGCTAAGGCTAAGGTGAAATCTGAGCCTTCGGAGTCAAGGAAGGGGAAGGTCAAGAAGGGACCCAAAGCGAAGTAATATGATACATGTTTGAAACGACACATTTGTCTTGAAATGGAGCTGTTGCTTTCGGAGCCGCCTTGGGGGTTACTGGTGAAAAGCCAGTGCTGGTTGTCCACACAACCAGTGAATCTTTTGTCAGCAATTAGATGGCCACTGTTGTGCGTTTGGTTCCGATGGCCCTCACATATCAAAGACTGCAACACAAGTGTTGGGTTATAATGCAAGTGTTGGGTTCATTGATAGTTCGAGAGTATATAATGGCCTTTGTGAACAGGTCGGTGCAGTCCCAGTGGCTTGAATCAGAATGATTTACTGTAGATCGATCTCACCAGCCTTGATCGACTTGGGAAAACAATCACAGCCTGGCCTGCAACTTTTGGAGAGCTGTACAGGAAGCCACACAACCACCTGCAGTGCAATTGCAAGTTGGACTTTGTTTCTTGTGAAGTGCGCAGCAGGTTTTTGGATGGCAGGGTGCGGCAGTCTGCGGGGTTAGGCTGATGGATCCCAAACAGTTGCTTCTGATCCTCAACTTCATTGCGCAAATACCTTTTCCACCTGCAGAACAAGCCTTGGATGCTGCCCCTGATCATGAATACAAGTGAGTCACATGAGAATTAACAAATATGTTTTTGGAAGCAGTGTGAATAAACAACCAAAACACCTTAGTTGACTTGCCACGTGAACACTTTCTTGAACTCAGGTTGAGATTTGCGCAGGACAGGGGGAACTGACCCGAGCCCTGAAAGATTGTGGCATGCGTGCCAAGGGCTTTGATGTGGCCAAGCTTCAAGTACATTACAAACAGCTCAACAGACTTTGCATGGAATTGTATGGACTGCCCAGGTTCGCTACAGTCAAAATCACAATCTTCTACGAACTGTTGGATTCCTTGCAATGATCTGTGCAGTGCTTCTCTTAGCCAACGTGTCTTTTTGTGGAAATGGCATGTCCGAGTCTGCTGAAGATCCTGTATTTTTTTGTGGTGAGGTGAGAAACATTCGGAGCAAGGGACTTCTGTTTGTGGCTCCTCCATGTTCGAGCTGGGTGTTCCTGCAACTTGCCATAAAATGTATATCACACGACAATACCTGCCACAAAGGTTCAGGAAATGAGAGCTGAGACAACATATGGTCATCTTGATCAGGTCGCAAGGAACCACTCTTCGGAGCTGGTGGAATCCTGAAGGTGGTCAACATAAGTCAGTGGTCCTCTCCAACATCTTCGTAATGCGGATGATGTATATGTTTCTGGGTTTTTGTTCAGCAAAAAGGTAATCCTTCTCATCTCTTCGGAATTCTGTGCTGGCTGAGGCTATACTATGCCCACATGCGAGGGGTATATTTTGCAATAGAACAACCGATGTCATCACTGATGTTTATTTGGCCACCACTCCAAAGATTCCTCAACTTTGCTGGGGCAAGGATCGGTGCATGGATTTGCATGGCTATTTAACATGTAAACTGGTGCCCTGTCTTAAACATGAACTGCAGGAGAGTTTGCTTTCCTATGGGCAGCTTCGGTGCCCCAACTCTCAAATACACAGTGCAGCTTGCCTTAATGGTTTCAATGTTTCAACTGAGTGATGAGCCTGTTAACACTTGCACATTGTGTGGAGTCCAGGATCTGGACAACCCTCCCGAACGCCAACACACTTCGCCGGGCCTTGGACATCAAGCAATTGAGATCTCTCCTTGCGAGGATCAGAGCTTCAGTGCTGGATGTGGGTTTTCTCCTTGTGATGTATGATCTCATCAGCTGTTGATTGATCACCCTATTCCAGGTTGAATGACAACAATCCTAAATTGGTGAAGAAGTCCTTGGACAAGAATGGCCGTGTAAGAGTAGCACCATAGCGGAATCAATATGACACTCCTGTTTTGTGGGGGGGGGGTGCCATGATGTGTCCACCTAAGGCAGGCAACAAAGCGGCACTATCCCAATCAGCTATCTATCCCAGAGGATTTGGGATGGCTATTGCAGCCTTGATGCCTGAGCGTGGTGAGAGGCTGGAGTCCACTGAGGTGGATTTGAAAGCATATGATGGGTTTGACCATTTGGGGTCACTGGACGACCTCACCCAGGGTCGCAAACACGCATGGTGGCGAAAAGCCTGGTCAATAAGGTAAAGGGTGGACCTTTGCCTGAGGTTCCTGTGAAGAATGGTTTATGGTGCAACTGCAGGTGTCTACCAGCCCACCAATTTGCCAATGATGCAAGGTCCACCCTGAAGATTACAGACTAGACTGATGAACTTCCATTTGGACGCCTGTCACCACACTTCTCGAGAAACTGTACAATTGAATGGATCGGTCCCCCAGCTTAAACCACACAAGTGATTTGTTGGTGGATCAGGCCCATTGGATGCACTTGGATGCTTTGTGTTTTGTTAGCTTGCGGGGTCTCAAAAGGGCATGCGGCATACAATGATATATATTCTTGTCCCGTGAAATCGAAAGGTGTTCTGACACTGTGGTGTTTTGACCTTAGCTATGTCCTCTCAAACTCCTGAACCATTGATCCCGACCATGCCGCTACCAGCCTCTCTCGTGGAAGACCTTAAGATGTTGGCTTTTGAACGTTTATGTTTGTCCTGCTGGAGCTTGTGCCTGAGTGAATACTTGAAAGAGCATCTTGGTTTTCATGGTTAGCGTTTTGAACTTTTTGGCTGAAGCAGCCCCCTCCTCACTACAGCATCCATGAGTTTTCAAGCTCAATGTCCAGCACGGGACATTGGTGGTGCCCTTTGAGTGAGCCCAGGAACGACCAAAGGACCCTGAGGACCATCTGCAAGGACTGCGACTGTGACCGGCTGTCCTGCCAAGCCATTTTGGAAATGGAGAAGGCAAATAAATGCCGAGCCAGCTCCAGTAATTAGACTTTTTGTTAGATCGCCCATGGACCAAATTAAGCAGCTTTTCTCAAAGCTGGTGATCCAAGAGCCCAGATTGGAAAACACCACCGATCCCGAGCTGTGCCTTTTCTGAGTCTTTGAGCTTCGATTTTTGGAATCGACCTGCCACAGAGTTTTCTGACATGTTTTTTTTCCCAAACGGACCGTGTCAAAACGTGTCACTGCTGTTGTCTTGGGATTTGTAAGAGGCTACTACTGGCAGCCTCTTCAACCTAAGAGGCTGCCAGTAGGAGCCTCTTAGGAAATTCCCAAAACATGTCCCAACGTGTCAAATCGTGTCAAAACGTGTCATCCCGAAACAAAAAACTTAAGGTTTTGCACTTTCGCACACTCGTGTTTTCGAGACTTGATGTTTTGGAAATTCGGATTCCGAAGATCTTGGGCTTCAGCAGTTGGGGCGGTGACCATGGCCAAAACCCGGGAGGTCTGGATTGGGAAAATTGCTTAAATTTAATGTTTGATCATGACCCAATGGTTTGGATTCCCGATTCCGGAGTCCAGCACCCATTCAGGCAGAGCTGCAAAAGCTCTGGAAGTTGAAGGCTCAATCTCTTTCAGCGAAAGAGTTTGAGAAAGAAGTCCAAAAGATAAAATCCAAAGAGAAGCAGGAACGTCAAGAACAAGAGCTGGAGAATCTTAGAAGACTTTCAAAGGCACTGCAAAGGGAGGCAACCAGCGGTGAGCAGGAGAACAATGCCAATGGCAGTAAAGCCACACAGCCAAAACATAGCCCACAAGAGGCCACAAAGGGTGAGTGTGTGAAGGAAGGAAAGAGGGACAAGGCTAGTGCAAAGAAAGAGAACAAAAGTGGCTCTGCCTTGGATGAGACAAAGAACAAGAACTAAGTCAAGTCGAAAGAGAAGAAGGCCGCCAGTGAGGAGAAGGCTGAGGTGGATAAGGAGGTGAAGGGGCCTGCAACAGCTGAAGAAAAGAAAACAGATGGGGTTGATGTGGCACCGATGAACAGGAAAGAGAAGAGCAGAACAAATACCGACAAGAACAGCGACCGATTGGCAAAGGACAAGAAAATCGTGAAGCCAGAGGATAAAGTGGAGAAGGAAGGTGAAGCAAATGGAGGAGCAAAGGTTGACCAGGTTGACCCGAAACACATGGATGGTAAGGAAACCAAGAAGAGGAAAACAACAGAAGCAAAGGAAGACAACGGGAAGCGGCCTGTGCAAAAAACTGATCATGAAGATCAGAAGGAAAAAACCGTGGATCAAAAGAGAAAGGAAAGAAAGAAGGAAGAAGGATCTGCAGATCTTGGGGGACCAGCCAGCCATAGCAAAGCATCAAAGATCAAGGCGAAGGCCGACATAGAGGTTAAGGACAAAAGAAAAGACACGTGTGAAGCCGATAGCTCCAAGCCTGATACTTGCGAGGCTGCTGAAGCTGGCAAGAGCAGTGGTTCAAAAGAGAAGGTCGATGAGAAGGTCAATAAGCGCGAGCTTGTGGACGTGGCGGAGGAACAGAAGAAGAAAAAAGTGAAGCCTGCGGAGAAGCAAAAGGGTGATGAGACGAAGTCAGGAAGCCCTGAGGAATTGGCTGGCAAGGAAAAGCAAAAGGGCAAAGACAGCAACAAGACCTCAGCTGGCCAGGAAAAGCAAAAGGACAAAGACAGCAACAAGACCTCAGCTGGGAAGGAAACGCAAAAGGACAAAGACAGCAACAAGACCTCAGCAGGCAAGGAAACGCAAAAGGACAAAGACAGCAACAAGACCTCAGCTGGAGCAACACAGAAGGGTGGAGATGTTGTCACGAAGGCTGATGAAGTAAAGGAGAACAAAGAAACAAAAAAGAAGAAACACCCTGAGGCTGACCAGAACCAAAAAACAAAGGAACTAGTGGAAGAACCTGGTGAGGTGCAGGCTCGCGCTCCACCTGCAAAGGTCGATGCTGCTGAGAAGAAGCGCACGTCCACCGAGGATCGAAAGAAGGATGTGAAGGATGACAAAGTGCAAAGGAAAGGAAACAAAGGTGGTGATGATGGAACATCAAGGACAGAAGCTGAGGCAAGGGAAACCCAAAAGCGAAAGATCCCCAAAGAAGCAAAGGAAGGGGACGGGGAGAGGCCTGCAGAGAAAAGAAAGAAGGGTGAGGAAGGTGAGAACAAGAAGGAAGCAAAAGAGAAGAAAGTACCGCAATTCGAGCAGAAGGAGACTCGGCTTTTTTTACTAGTAATTAGTAAACAGTTTTTGCCGATTGGGTCATCTGAGGATGCACTGGCACACTTGGAGAAGATGAGCACTATGGCTTCCTTTGATCTTACCACCCCTCGAAGGAGTTTGTCCTATGACAGTGAGGTGGGGGTTGGGTAGCCCAAACTATGTCAATAGAAAAGAAACTTGAATGGTTTGGAACCTTGACACCCCTTCTTTGACACCTTTGAGGCACCCTCATCGTCATCGCACGGCCGAACCCGGCGGATGAAGAAACCAGATAAAGAGACCCTAGCAAAGATTGCCCAAATGAGCAGTGCATCAGAAATGGAAGCAAGTGAACGCAAACGGCAGTATGCGGCCCTCGGTCGGGCTGTGAAGTCTTCATGCAACCCAGCTTTGGTCCAAAAGATGAGGATGTGTACGGATCAAGAACGGTCCCCTGGCTGTCAGCATGAATTGCAATTCAGTTCAACAGTTCAATGATCACTGACCTGCTATACCTTTTCTGTTTGAGGTTCAATATGTTGAAGACTTGGATCGCAAACCCAGATCTCAGCAATGTGGACGTTGAGGAACGGTACAAAGTCTATGCAAAGAACACTAGGAAGGACAAGTATACGACTGTTGGAAACTGAGTTCTACAATCACACATGTCCTCGAAATGCCTCGCACGTGTTTGGTCAATTCTGGCTGAGGTAACATTGCTGCAGCTCAAGAAGACTTTTGGCCGATCGAAGTCCGCCAAAGAGTTCATCAAACAGCTCACCCAGGGTCCCTTGTCTGCTGACAATTCTCCTGAAGAAAGTGACTTATATAGGTGTTTAGCCTTTCCAACCACGAATCACCTGAGGCCAGAAGGGTATCCCTCACCCACAGGCCAGGCCTTGGCAGGCGTTGCCTTTGGTCCCACTGTTGCTTCTTTCCTTGGCTTGCAGGCCCCAGGAATAAAAGACGCTATGATGTACAAGGTCTTGGAGTCGGTACTGGAAAACCAAGAAACAGGCACCGAACAATCCAGTGGTGTTACTTGGCTAGATTTGGAACATTCTAGCAGTGAAGCCTCAGGTGGCAACATGGCTCCCATTGACAAACTAAGGCTGCCATCAGTGGGCGAGTGAAGGATCCCGAAGCCAAAAAGCATGTGGCCCAACAGATATCATCCGCCCTGGCCAAAGATGCTGCACCTACCTTCGACATCAAAACGGGCCAGATCAAGTCCAAGAAAGTGCCCAAGGAAAAAACGGCAGAAGAAAATGCTATGAAGGAACTGAAAACTCTACAGAACAAGCTGCATGTCATTTATGGTGTGTGTCTTTTTTCACATGCCAGGCTCATGAATTTCTATATTTGCTGATCTTCAATCTAAGGGTGAAGAACATGGCCAATGACCGTGAAAGGTGCTTGCGAGAGTTTGTTGAGCACAAGGTGCGAAATTGCAGTGAATTGGCTGCTAGACTTCAATCATATGTTTTGACTTTGGGGAGTTGCTGATATATTGATTTCCCATGAATTCCCTGGACCTAAGGTGAGATGCCTCGAGGACCATCAATCATTGATCCAGAAGCACCTTGAGGATATCGAGGAGAAAGTTGGCATTCCGGTATCAGAGATCGATGCAGCAGCAGCTACCGACTACATCAACCGTCTCAAAGGTGAACTGAAAACTGTGGACATTGATCTTCGTGATGCAAAAAGACGGATTAGTGCGGCCAAGCCCAAGAAACCTAAAAAGGTTGAGGAGGAGTTTGAATCGGAGCAATCTGAATCCGAGTAGGGTCCTGATCGTTGTCTTGCCCAGCCTGGGGGTGTTGAAAGGAAAGCCTACACTGAGTGCACAACAGTCCATCAATATACTTATCACATTGATTCCCCTGTTGAGTAATCATGTATTGTCCCAGAGCAAAGTGGCATGGACCATGTCAGTTTTGGTGTCCAGTGCAAGCTCCACCAAATGTATGTGTGTGTCACACCTTTCTGTGTTTTCATGTTCCTAACCACAAGAACCTTTCACAGTAGGGGGTCACCAGCTTTTGTTCGTGTCAGTCAAAGCATTCCGCCCGTTCCCTTGGAGCCAATCAAGTGGCTGGACACTTGTGATCTCTTTTGCAGCCTGGCGTTGCATCGTGGATGGTGCTGTATGATCAGCAGTGACCACGAAGTGGTGTTAATTTGATCGACTGGGGGTGAGGCCAAGAAGGCCTTCTGAAGTGAAAAGATTCAGAAGAAACGGATCTTAGAAAACGCATGAAAACGCATTGATGTGCAATATGACTCTTACAAACACAGGAATGCATGTCTTCGTGGATATGCTATGTATATACACTCGTAGTGCCATATCTTTCAATGGGTGTCCAACATGCATTCAATCAACAGGTTGAACATCCAATGTCCCCTTGATCACTGATCATGAACATCGATATAGTAACACCGAACCATGAACTGCAAATATATCGACAAAACAGGTGTAACCCTATAAAGCTGGTCCAGGTTGAAATGGCTGAGATCCTGAGATCTTTAAATCTTATGTTGTAACAAATCTTCGAACACCAAACATCACCAAATAGTTTACCTGGATGTTGATGTTCCTTCCGCCTGGGCCACCGGAATGGACCTGGTGGAGGAGTTCCTTGAATTGACAAGAACAGTATCTTGACTGAGTAGATCAAGCTTGTCATGATCTTTTCTCAGTTCGCTGTTCTGCATTGATGAGTTCAAAAGTGTGGGCAAGGTGAGTGTGACGACAATAGTGAGCCTTTTTGTGATTCTCCGAAAGCGGATTCCTGGTAGATGCCTACCGATGCACAGTTGCATATAACAGATTGGGAATCTTTGACAAGTTTGTCTGTCCTGTTCATTCTTTGCCCCACTACAGGAGAAACTTGCGAAACTTGGTGGACCTTCTTGGAGACGATGAGGAAAAGAATTATGCTCGTACGTTCTGGCGGTGGCTTGACAAGCAACCCTGGAGAAGAATGCTTCCACTGCCATTGGAGCACCTTATCTTGCAGATTCGATTCTTGTTTCATGCAAGCCGATTGACTTGCTGGCATGATTGCTGCTCAATTGCCCAGGATCCCAGTTCTTTTGCAAGATATGGCACGCGCACAGCCAGTTTATCTATCATCATGGCATGTATTCCTTCCGAGCGATGTGAACCTTGTTTGTTGGAACTTGTTTGTTGGCTTTGGGGGGGGTCCAACTGGCCAAATTGAAATTTGGTGGGTTCGGTTTGTTGCATATCAATCTGATCTGCTCAAGAATCTGAGGATTTCATCTGTATATCACTACAGCTTCGACCTCTTCAAGGAAAAGCTTGTTGGCCCAGATGGTGTGCCTTGGTCATCCTTTCGAACACACATGTGTGCAGTGTTCAGTGCTTCAAGATTGTTCAATGCAATCCAAGTAAGGCTATCAGTGAGTTTTGGAATTCCCACAAAGGGACAGAGTGGTATCAATGCCATCCAGTGCTCAATGACCCTGCTTCTGGGCTTGTATATCGTAAGCTGTTGAATACGCATCCCCTGAAAAACTTCGTAGATGTTTGGAACCCAGGAGGTGAATTTAGATATGGTGATCCCCATTGCCGTCCACGGGGACGAAGCTGATTCGCATCGGAGGAGGTCATTTTCGATCTTGACATTTTACAGCCTCACAACAAGTGGGACCATTTTTGAGAATAAATTCCTCACGTACTGTCTGGACAACAGTGTCGCCACAGAAACTACAGCCTCTACACTGGAGCGCTGGGTTGCTCATAGCTTGTCAGAACTACAAGAGGGATTCTTTAGCCAAGTTGACCCTTGGGGGCAGGACTTCCCAAGGAAGAATCGAAGTGGCCCAATTTGCGATGGCTGGAAGTTCATCGTCGCTATGGTGAAGGGGGACGAGAAATGGCACCAAAGAGCTTTTCGGACAACAAAGTCTTGGGTAAGTCGTGATCCTTGCATCCATTGTGGGGCATCAAGCGCGGCAAATAGTGGTGAGCTGCTCTACACCAGCTTTGGCCCCCTTGCTGGGCACAGATCCACCTTGAGAAGCACCACCACATTTGTTTCAGAAGTTTGCCAAATGCAAGTATGGACAACCATCCCAGGTTTCAACCTTTCGATGGTATGCTACGACTGGCTTCACGTGACTGACTTATGCATTGTGCCTGAGTGCGGGGCTTCAGCATTGAAGCTTGCTTTAACAGGAGTTTGGACAGTGACTTGCATGCATGTGGATTTGTTTTGATGGGGCTCGATGTGAGGATGGTACTCATATCTCATCGTTCCAATGTCTTTGGATCGGGGAGTCAAGATGAGAAACTTCGTCGGGCCTTTGTGATGTTCTCGAAGGCCTGTCGGGAATGTCGGATCAGTGCCCTGGTGTCATCCTTGTGTATAGTTGCGGTACACTTGTTGCTCACACCTTTGCACATTGTTGATTTTCCTGAACTGAGGAAACAAAGGGCAATTTTTCTCCGTGAAGCTTTGCTGTGATCGATCAAACCATTGAAATTATTAACGTGTTTTGTTTGTAGTTCTGGTTTTGTCAGTCCTGACCGAATCTCAGGAAAAACCTTTACCCAAATGGCCCAAGTTCTTATCCAACTTTTGCTCAGAAACATATGAATGGATCTGATGCTTGGCTTAGCTTTTGGGATATGCTCAACAGCAGGCATGTCACACGCAGCAAATCACATAAGGAATGTGTTGTGCTAGCCTGGTGGCTGCATCAATTGACATTGAAGCTGGCGGATGAATACCCGGAGGATGGAAACATGCAGTAACTTAGTTGATGTTGTACTTCACTTTTGGATTCAGCTTAGACTATCTCCCTGACTGAGGCTGATGGCCGCAGTCTTCCTCAATCTTGTTCTGATGAGAAGTGCATTGAGCAAATCAAACAATCCTGGACGGTTCACGACATTGACGCAAAGCAACCTGGACCAGTTGCAGCGATCTGCATATCTATTCCGAGCAGCCCACAACAGCAACTAGGCCTTATACTGAAGGTCAATCTGTTAATCCTGAGACATGTTGCCTGGATCTCGTTTGATTCCAGGCCTTGCGAATGATGCCATGGAAAGTGGCAAACTATTGTGGAAACTCCGCCCGAAATACCACAAGTTCCTTGGTTGATGTTGTGTTTTGTGCCCTGGTGTGTCTTCAAGTTGTGTGAGCCTGATGTGTATTTATTTAAGGCTCGACCATATAGTATGGGATCAAGCACCTCAGATCTCGCCTCTCCATGCCTCATGCTACATGGACGAGGACGGCATGGGCCAGATTAAGAGGCTGGCTGCACAGGCCAATCCAGTTTCCCTGGGGTACACTGTGCTCCAGCGCTATAGCGCCTATACGTGTACAAAGTGGTTGCGCCAACTGGCGGGTTGATGATAAAGAAAACTCCTCCATCAAAGATATCACCACTTGAATCTGCAGTTGGTTCAATCATGCCGGGTCGACCTCCTCCAGCTTCTGCGCAAAAAGGTGGCAAAGGCCGCGTGTGCTCTGCTGGTGGGTGGGAAAGATTTGAGGAAAGCCTTAAACTCCTTAAACATCTTAAGTCATCATAAATCCATGTGTGAAAGTTATAGCATCCATGGTTTTCCTCACATCTGGGGACAGTGGGTCTCAACAAAGTACACATGTGTGGAAACACCCTCCAACAGGTCAACACTGGTACCTTTGGGGTATGTGGTTACTAAGATTTTTAAGAGGCTTCTACAGGCAGCCTCTTAAGGAACCCATTTTCAAAAAACCAGTAGTGACCTGTTGGAGGGTGCTGGTATATTTACTCGTTGGATTCAAACATGTTTATTTGCAGTATTTTTGATAAAAGTTGTAAAATCTAATTTGGGAACCCATGGGAACCCCAATGATGTTGCTTTGATTTCCAGTGATCAGCAGTGATCGGCAAGTCAGCTGTGCGCTCCCTAGGCGTTCCACATGTCGAACAGGAACCGCTTCTGGTGAACATGATTTCCAGACTCTTCAAAGTGACCCTTTTCATCCCTGGGTTCGAGGTTACTTAGGCCTGGGCTTGAGGTCACTTAGAGACTCCAAAGAGGTCACGAACTGAAGAAGCTGGAAAACAATGGAAAACAGACTTTGGTGAACATGAATGAATTAGATGTTCGTTACCATGGCCACTGTGGAATAAGCGTTTCAGATCTACAAAATGAGGCGACATGACCTCACCGTCACCATGAAAATGCACTTTGGTGAACATGAATGAATTAGTTATTCTGCGGCCACCACCTGGCAGTATGTGAAAGGATTTGTTAGATGAAGAATTCAGCGGGATTCCTCCTCACTGAAGAAACTTTTGCATCCAATAGGGCCTATTCCACCAAGTGGCAGCAGAAAGTTTCTTGTGACTTGGGGGGTCTAACTTCCTTCGCACTGCGTGTCTCCTTTGGAAATGAATATAGAGACAAGTACCAAAAGAAGCAGCGCTACAAAGAACACCTTTTTTGGCCCCATCCAAAGAGGACCGTCGATTCTTCCCCCAAAAGAGGCGGTAGAGCCGGGCGCCAGAGGCATCCAGAGGCCCTGTGCAGCAGCTTTGCCCACGCACCACCATCCGGCCGAACAGCGATGCGTCGGAGGCTCGATTCCACAGCAGAACGCCTTCCAGCAACAAACGGCCATCAACTCTTTGCTGCTTGGACGGGGAGCCGTTTGGGGTTTGGGGGTCAGGAATAGTCAAGGCGGAAGGGTGAGTGAAAGATAGAGACTCATAGTGACACAAAGCAACAAAATGAAGAGTCGAACCTGTTTTGTGGTGCTGTTTGTTTACTTTTCTATTCTTTTCCAGGTCGCCTAGGAGGTCTCAAAACGTTTCTTCCTTGGCAAACTCACCATGTAAAACAGTCATGTTTGGTGGGGCAATTGAATTTGTCGCTCGGTTTTGTGGTAGGGCCACCGAAAAGCCATCGAAATCCAGATTCCCTTTGGTTTGTAGCTCACCAGATGACCAGACTAATGACCGTTCACACAAAATGATGAAAGCACTGGAATTGGTCCTTGCACATCAGTCCAAGCGTAGGATGAATTTGACATGATTGACTAACCATGTGAAATGACCCAGGAAGTACCTGGGTCACCTGAAAGACCTGTTGTTTGCCACACGAACGGTGACATCCAAGCGAGTTCGGCGCGTTCGTGGAGTCGCACAGTTCGGTTCTCGTCCGGCCGTTAAGCCCTGAAGTTCCGAAGATCTCCGGCGGAGTGAGTGAGTACCCAGACACTTGGGACTGCCATAGATGCCTACATTGACCCCTCAAACTGTTGGCAAAGATACAAGTCCAGTCTGACCCAGTAAAACCTGGTCTTTGGCCTCAGTAAGTATTGGTTTTGTATGACCATCTCCAGTCAAATGAGGTCTTTGACTTGTAGGGATTATATATACATGGAGTGTCTGGGGTAGGAAGCCTCGATCCGAGACTGTAGACCCGTTGAGAGGCATGTTCGGAAGGTCCTTCCACAGACGTTTTAGTGGTCCCCTATCACATAGATGACCGGATGGCACGGTTGAACAAATGACATTTTCTATGTGGAGATCTTCGAACTATCTATTTGGGGGTCTGTATAACCATGTGAACTTGAGAAACTTGGATCCACTTCCTCCCAGTGCCACTTTCTGGAAAGTTCTGAGGTCTGTGTACGCCTCCTACTGTTCCGTGTTCCTCTCGGTGGTTCCTCCCTGCAGCGCGGCGTCTTTGAAGACCGGCGCTCGTGGTTGACCAAGTTCCCTGTGGCAAAGGTATCGTTTGTCTAAAACTTCACGAAGGTAGTCATGTGGTCATATCGAGCGTAGTTCATCATGTTGGTTCTCTTGGTTATGTGTTTGTATTTTAAATTAGCCTAACATGTCCTTCTATTTGGATGCTTCCTTCACTCAAATAGCCTGCTGGACATCGCCTGCGGGCCACATCTTTGGGTGCAGAACTTTTGGACCCAAGCTATACCCAAACACTCCATGTCATATTTACCGTCTCAGGCCTGGGGTGGTTGACTTGGGGTTTGTATGGAGCATATGCCAGTCCCAGACTCGTGTCCGGGCGCATCGTGACGTCGTCTCGGGAGCGAGGGGTTCGCACTTGCCATCACTTCCCACTCCAACGACCTGGAGGCGCCTCGAAAACGATAACTCTTCTGATTCAGCAAATATGTCCACAAACAGTGCGGGCACACGGAGGGGTTCTTACGGTAGTGGAAAAGCAGCTGTTGTTTAGACTTGGGAGAGAAACCAACGGGCTCAGTGCTATAGCGGTGACCGCCCGACCAAAACGGTAGGCTTTTGGTTTGTGGTTTCGACGGTCGACGTCCCAAACGGACCGGCGCCTGGTCACTCCAGCGGACTCTGCGAGGGACGAAGCGTACGAGACACGGAGAAGCGTACCGTACGCAGCCAATGGCTCAACAAGCCATCAATTCCCTATAGGTCTCCAAGTAATTTACCTTAAGTTGTTCGAAAGGTCGGACTGGGATGGACTGGGGAGGGTCCAGTCAGGACCTGTGTTTCGCAAGCTACGACTAGAGCCCTTGTGAATGCACATGTTTCTTCGTTGGTTTCCAAAAGGTCCTATTCAATTTCAGACCGCTATATATATATAGTTTGCTTAGCTTTGTTTGCCAAGAATCATCACTGTCCAGTTGTGTTTAGTTTCCGCCTAGTGACCTCGATGTGTAGACTAGTCCTCAGAGGTCACTGTAAAAGACAAAAGCCAACAACACTCACTCGTGTGTCCTACGTGTGCCTGGTTTTGACAAGCAGATCACCAGACGGACTGCCTGGCCGACGTCTTCCTTGTGTCTCTTCCTCGTAGACGCACGTCGCGCGTACAAAGACGTGCTTGTACGACGCGAGACAATGATCATCAAGTCTTGAGGACCGTACCTGTCGACCTGACCGATGGATCTCTCCTCAGGTAAACATGCCGATAGTGGACATGATGTGGATATCCACTCCTACTGCTCTCGAGCGCCTTGGAGCCAATTCAGCGCCGACTTGGAGCGCCTTGACATGTTTTCAAAGGGTAACATGGAGTGCAGATTTATTCCATCTATATGGATGCGGACTGCAGGTGCACTCTACACAAGACAATACTCAGCCAAAACAACGTTTGTGTTGTATTTTTTGCGGCGTACGTTCCTGTTCTCCAACGAGACATATATAAAGAATCACTCCTGCCTTCACGAGTGGAGAAAAACCAACTGCACTGCGGCGCATCGAACGACCAACTGCGCCGTTGCAGCTCTCCGCACTTAAGGCCTGGTGTCGACTGGAGAAGTTGAGCTATGCCACTTGCTCCTGGGAAGAAGAGCGCTTGGCTTTCCTTTGTACGGAGGAGAGCGGGGAAAATCACGGCCCAGAAGAGGAGGCGGCAGTTGTTGCAAGGCGCCCTGAAGAGGGCAAGAGAGAAACAATAAGTTATAACATACATCAAGAACTGGAGACCTTAAATTCTCAGCGACTGTACACATTCCTTAGATACCTTTATAAGTATCTCGTCTCTTAATGTTTGACATCAAACTAGAAGAAATTGTTTGGAGGATAAATTTATTGTCCGTAATTTTGTTCCTCACTTCTGCCTCGCTATTCGGCATGCAGGTCCTTTGGCATCATCAAAGGTAGATCTGATGGCTCCTCCAAGAGTATACTGTAAATTAGAGTCATTAGAGTGTAGGAGATCGAAACATATTGAAACATTCGATATGATATGATGTTTCATATCTGTTCATTCTTGACGTGGGAATCCTTGTTCATGTTTAATCCTCTGAGTCGACATGGCCATTCCCAAGTGCAAGGCAGAAGCTGACACTACCGACCTATATGTATAACCATGGAAAATGGATGACCATGGATTGTTCGAAGACCAAATTCCCTTGAACAGGGGCAATGTTGCAATGTTCATCCATGTTCCATGTCTATGTTAATGACAAAACTGTAGTCAGAGCAATCAGGTTCACACCCAGCACCACCAATGCCATGTAAATATAACAAAGACTAACATGTTATAACCTATATATATAACCCAACCAATTTAGCTTTTCAAGGTGGATGGTGCTTGCCGGCAGACAGAGCTTGATTGCCGCAGGAAGGCATCAGCAATGACTGGGCTGGGGTCTTCAACGACGAGTCCGTGCTGGATGTCACGTGGCAGGGAGAAAGAAACATGCGGAACCGCATAAGCCATTCGGTTTTGCTGCTGCTTGCTGTTGCTGGTGTGTGTTTGCAGCTAGATGGACACTCGGTTGGTTTTCGACTCTGTAGGTGAAAGGAAAGTAGATTGGATTGAGCATGTGGCTGCGATCCACACGCCCACACTAGTGGTGTCGGATCGATCGCTCCTACCTTCTTTCGGTTGTTCCTTCCGAAGCAATGGTCGGTCCCAATTCCCCGGTGTGCGGTCCGACTGGGTTTTGCGGTGGCCTCTATGGTGATTTGATGTTCCAGAACTGGGTAAATCCACTTCTGGGAATCTGGGAGACCCAGTTCAGCATGCCAGCTGCCATTGAACCAGTAGTACCGCTTCTTCCAGAGGGCCTAAGGCTGGTGCGAGGACAAAACCACCGATCTTCGCTTCGCCAGCTCCCGGTGGGAACCCAAAAGCCGAACTCACTGAGAGGAAACGATGGAGGCCGAAACGACGACGAGTTCCGTCCCTGTTTTTTGTTGTATACGCGGATATCCGGTCGGTTGGGAGGATAGGGAATCAATGGGGTGAAAGCCAGATTTGGGAAACCATGGAAACATGTTGATCTTTCTTTGGCGGCTTCTGGTGTTTTTTCTCCAGACTTTGGTGCTGTTGTTCTTGTTTTTCTCCCTGAGGATCCAGATGTTGTCGATGAGCCATTTTCTTGTACCACCTTTATAATATGATGACCTGGTATCTCATCAAACCCGGAAGAAAACAAACAGTATAATGCACTTGGGCTCAGAGTGGGATTTGTTTGGTCCTCGCTAAGGCTCATTGCACCTCGGTTTTTTCATATCGATCCGCCAAGGGGGATCGCTTCAGATTTTGACGATCAAACTGAAAGAACGTTTAAGACACAAGACTCGTTTGACCTTGTTTTACTCATCTCTCTCTGTATATATATGCTCTTTGCTTGTTGCCTCTCATCATCTCAACCAATGGATCTTTCTTTTTGACACAACAATACCATGCACCATGGGATGTCCTACAAACCCTCCCCCTTCAACTTGAAATGGGAAGGAAAGTGAATGGGACAAGGGTTCAAGGCAAGGGGTGCTTCTTGGAACTGAACTTGCTATGGATCCCCTGCCACTCTTTGAGAAAGGTGATTGCAGGCTCCTGAATGTATAGCCATGTATAGGCGATGTGACGATCCAGTCGTACCTGCCAGCTTCTTCAAAATGGCCTTTGGAGGGTCTCGAAGTCAAGTGATCCAGATCTCAAATCTCAAAGGATCTTTGAAGAACCAGCGAACAATGTTTTACTTTTAAACACATGACTGGATTGACCTCCCAAAGAGTTGGGCCCATTGCCCCACGTTCGCTGTTTTTATTGAACCGCCGAGAGTACTGAGCGCGGCAGCCAAGTAGCTGGCGCTCCGCTGAGGTGCTGGGTGGTCAGTTTAGCTGTTGCACCCGGAATCATCCCGACGACCGCCCCTGCGACAAGCAGAAGATCGTAGGCGGAAGAGCTATGTGGTTGGCCATGCGTGAGGTTTTGGGGCGAGCTAGATGTGGTTCGGCAGATCTGCCAGCTGAGTGTCTGATTCTTTGGGGGGCCTGATTGAGGGAATCGATAGCGCCTTACCATGACTTCGGCCATGCAAGGCCTCGAAGACCTTCATCTCCTCGTGTTTCCATGAGGGGTGAGACGGTGGTTTGTTCAAAAGGACATGTCAAGCTTCATACAAGAGTCAGAGGCTGCACTAAAGAAACTGACTTCATGATGTTCTTCAACTTTGTGATGATTGTTTCGTTCTCAACCCTGACCTTGGCTCGGTGTCTTAGGCAACTCAGGATAAAATTGTGCAATCTTTCAATGGATTCTCAGGTGATTTGTTGGCTTCGAAAACCATCTACTTCCCTCTCCACACCACACATCGCCCAGACGACTCCACGCCACACAACCCCCTGGTCAGGCGTGATGTTAGGCATTTTTTGGCGGATTCTGGCGACGAACCGCGATGCGCCACACCGGAAGCATGCTCGGACCTTGTTGCGGCTGGTGGAGAAGGAGAGGGGCGGAGACGGCAAGGTTCACGAAGCGTGTGGCGGGTGTTGACTGTTTAACTTTGGGGTGAGACTGAAAGAATCAATAAGACTTATACAGTAAGACTTTTGATTCTATCTCAACTCACCAAAGGGAATCGGTGTACCTGGCAAGGGGGTTATTACTTCCAGTGAGTTTTAATGAACAAAATCTATCTCAAAATGAGACTTAAAGTGCAACAATATGTAAACATATAAAATAAAATTTGTGCTTTACAGGACACTGTTCAGTTGATAGGCTCCTGCTAAAAGAGAACAGCAAACTTTGGTCAAGATTTTGAAGTTGGTTGCAAGTGGCTTCAGATAATTGCCCAAGTTTCCAGGTGATGTTTCTCGAAATTGATCGCAATGATGTTGAGGCTGTCTTGGAACAGCTGTTGATTGTTTTCCCTGTTCATGACTATACCCATGTAATGTAGTCAACAAACCTCAAACTAGTTCAAAGACATACTCTACTTTGAGAGTACTTGGCCCTCAAAATAGTACCTTTTTGTACTGACGCGCCATCTATTATGCAAACAACGCATAAATGCACTTTTTTCCCGTACGGACTCCGATCGGCTGAAAATTCATGAAAGACGGGGGTGGTGCTCAGGGGATAGTAGATGGCGCTGCTTTTTGGTGCGCATGTTTTGGCCCAAGTAACAAACATGCTCAATAGCAAGCTGGCACCAAACAAAGATCATGCCTTGGCCAATTCTATTGCTGCTGAGTTGTTCGTGCCTTTTTCACACTTGTTGTTTCTCTAGCCTTTCAACGCAACATCCACTCGGTTTCCTTTGCGGGCTGGCCATGGGGAAAAAGCCAGCAGACTTGAAGGACAGATTTGACGTTTTTCAAGATTTGTCAAGACTCCAATGTTGGAAGACAATAATGTGTCCAGTCTTCCCAGCAAGAGAAGTTCTGGGTACCAAGCAACGTATGCAGGTAGAGGCTCTTCCAGATTTTTCTCCTACGGAGCAACCATCTCATGTCGTTTTGCAAGCAGTGATTTGGCGTGGCAAAGCGCTGTTGACTGGCTTTGGGCGCAACATGAACAAGAAGTGGGTGAAGAGCAAGCAAAGGCACAGAAAGCCCGCCAGGAAGCAGAGTACGTATCTTGTCTATGTCTCGCCTATTGCGCCATCTAATGTGTTGACTTTCCTTGAAGACATTCTTTTTGCATCACCTTGTTTGCAGAAATCCTACTACAGTAGCCAACCTTTTTTTGAAACCCGTGTTCTCAGACATTGGCTTTTCTCTGAGGCCGATGCGTGCAAATGACCTCTGATGACGGCGCTGAAATCATTCCAATGATTTCCTATGCATGACTAGATTGAAACAGGGTACGACTGGTAGCGCATGGACTCTGAACACCCAGTAGACCAACCTTGGCATTACGTTGTCCTCATCCAGTCATCCAATTGACAGAAAGACTTGCCTTTTTAATTGTTTATCAGTTGCCAGTCCATGCCTGTACTGTGATAGATGGCGCACAGCCTTGCATGACATCAAGTGGACCACTGGTATTCCCCAGATCTCCAAAATGAGTGACTGGCGATTCTTTGGTCAACCCCTGGAGTCTGTCAACTGTCCTCCACTGCTCCCCAGAAAGCATTACCCTCGTGTTGTTTGTAGTTCCGTCATTTCGTGTGCCAGTGGTCGCAATACCTAAGCAAAGGTAGATGGCGCATTGACGTGTTCGCACCACTCAATCCTTGAGTATGATTCCTTCAAAGGCGCCACCGACCTTTTGAGCCCAAGGGGCAAAGACGCTACCAATGGCAATGGGGAAAAAAGAGCAGGAAGAGTTTCAAGCTGGGAGTGGTCATGACAGTCTTGGGAAGACAACACAAAGAGAGAGAGGTAGAGCGCACAGGTGAGCAAAGGAGTCAGCTTTTTCTCATGAGTCGGAGTGGAGAGTAGATGGCGCATTTTTTCTGCGACCTAATGGAATTTTAGCCTTGCATGGTGAAAAAACCTACCAATTGAGCCATCTTCCAAACATGGGAGCATCCATGTCCAGCAAGCCGGGGGGCCATCTATATTATATAGAACACATTGTGCCATGTACTCTCCAGATAGTGTATATAGTCACATAGTCTCATAGCCTCATGTGCACTCAAAGTGGCTCAAAGACTGTGCTCAAATTTGCTCAAAATTGCTCAGGGGCTTTGCTCAAATCTGCTCAAATTTGCTCAAAAATGCTCAAAGCTGCTCAAAATTGCTCAGAGACTTTGCTCAAATCTGCTCAAATTTGCTCAATGCTGCTCAAATTTGCTCAGATCTGCTCAACAATGCTCAAACATATGCTCACAATTGCTCAAAGATGTTCAGCTGCTCAAAATTGCTCAACATTGCTTATTTGTGCATAGAAACGCTGACAAAGAGCATTGATGTGCAACCACATGCATGTTTGAAGGTAGGTAACCACATGCATCGCCAAGTGAGATGGTGGTCCCATGTGGAGAGCCAATGTGGTGAAGGTAGGCAACGGGCAAATAGCAAAGATCTGTGGCACACAAAGGGAATGACTGCATGGGATGTGAAGGATGCGAATCATGTATATATATATATATTAGATTGTTTGTTTGTTTTTGTTTAATTGCTTGTTTATGGCTTGTGAAACAACTTTGATCAATATGTTGTGCAATCTGCTTGCAACCAACTCCAAAATCTTGACCAAAGTTTGCTCTTCTTTTTTGCAGGAGCCTTCAAGTGGATCAGCTACGAAGTTGACAGGGTAACCAAGAGTTCAGTTATCATGTGCATTCAACAGTTTATGCCAGCTGCCAGCTGTTGGCTTTTGTAGCGTCCAAACTTAAATCAGACTATCTTCATGACTTTGTACTCAATTTGTTTGGCAGCGTCATGGTCTTGTTCTGGTTAACTAGTGTTAAGAAGTCGCAATTGTTTTTTGTGTGCTTTTGTGTGTGTGTTTGCTTAAACTATATATGTTTTTGTGTTGTTTTATGTTGTTGTTTTTTATAGATTTACTCACCATTATGACATTGTATGGTTTTGTTGTTGACGTGCCAAACTATTGTGGAGAGATACTACCACTATCCGTGGTCTTGAATTCAGGCCCCATGTGACAAGAATTCAGGCCATGCTCCCATGCTCAGTTGGACATGTTCAGGTCTTTCTGACCGTGCTGGGGCGTTGAACGTATCCTCCTGGACCTTTACTGTGGCCAAATCCAAAGTCTGCGAGCTGATCAACCCGCGATGTCAAGAGGTTTTCAATCCAAATGCGGGGAGATGGTGGTGCAGCCGCCATGCAGTGGACCCAAATGATTCTCCCAATTCGTCTTAAACAAGACAAGTCGACAACCACGACAACCATCCTCCCCTATACAGACCCTAAGATTCCAAGACTGCCTATTAAGCAACGGTCTGTGAGGGTGTTGGCCGAAAATTTTTGCTGGATTGTTAAGCATATACAAACCATTTCTCGAACGCAGCTTGTTCCCAAGTATCAGAAAAGCGGAGGAACTTCCAGCCTCACACGTCTTGGCTTTACGACGTACAACGAAGAGGGGATTTCCCGTCGTCCCAACCTTCCTAATGCCGAGCAGACATATCAAATCATACAAACTATGCTCCAGACGATGCCACGACCCACGCTTCCACACAGAAATTGCCACGCCAGCCCTGTTACCACATAACAATGCACCAGCGTGGCCTGGGAGGCAGGAAGTAGATGCATCCAAGAAAGATTCCTTCCTGCAGCACGTGCGCTATGCTCTGTTTAAGAAAAAAGACTTTGATGATATCAAACATGCGGACCCTAATTAGGTTGCCGAATTGAGCCCAGATGCTCGCGAATTCACGTCCAGAAATCATTTTTCGTCTTCCGTCAGCCTTCGGCCCCTTCAGAATTGCTTGACTCACTACAACTGCTTTTGGCCTTACGGGCACCGTTGTGTTTCCGTTCTTGAGGACTTGACACCCGTCGCTCGTAGGCAGAGCTGTCGCTGTTGCGTTCGTGCCTAGCTGTTGCCCGTAGCTCGTAGTGGACATATTTCTCTTTGCCTCACGGATCGTGTCACTTTTCTTACCCCCACCCGTACCCCCTTTCCAAAGCCGGGAAGGGATGGCCGTGAGCGCGTGCGTTGATCGTCCGCAATCGGGGAGGTTTATGAATCAAGAGTCTACAGTCTACATGACTGGCTTGTAGTCCGACTTATCATTATTTGGAGGTTAGACAATTGCATGTTCCGAGGGCAAACCGTGGATGTTCACTCAGCGG
This sequence comes from Durusdinium trenchii, assembly GCA_963970005.1. Lineage (NCBI taxonomy): Eukaryota > Dinophyceae > Suessiales > Symbiodiniaceae > Durusdinium > Durusdinium trenchii. Next base: position 1,517,073 of record CAXAMN010005669.1, read on the forward strand.
GGTTCCTGAGAGGTTTCAATTCATTTGAATTCAGAATTCATTAATTCATTGGAACATGGAACACTACATTTATGTAAGGGGGCTCCTTGAAAGGTACAACATGACGGGAGTTGGTGGAGTGACTGAGTTGGTATTTCTATCGTGGGATGTATCAGAGTTTGTTCGATCACCATCGATCTTGATTTCATTTGTAAGAATGGTTGGTGCTTGGAGTGAGTAGGTGGCAGCCAAGACAACATTTAGATGAATTTAAAAGACAAAAAAAAATTGCCGCTTTCGGTGTCAGTTTTCAACGGTTCTTGTCGGGTGCTTTGTACTTTTGGTTAAGGGTCATGTTGGCTCGGTGTTTGGCCATGTTGGGTCTCACAGAGGTCATGTCTGGGACATGGACTACGGTTACCTGGAACCGGAATGTGGAACACCAACTGTTTGTAGAGCGATTTTTTTTTTCCAGAGGCCATGCTATCCACTTCCATGTCAGTTTCCAGACAGGTTTAGCTCGCGTGCGTTTCGCGTGCGTTTCTCAGCGGTTCTACCTGCCACCCGCCCTGCCACTACCTGCGCAGGACGAAGAAAAGTGCCCCGGCCGCTCAAGTTCACGGCGATGTTTGTTGGAACCAACAAAGCTGAATGTTCAGCATATCCCAACCAACAGCCCAAACTATTCCCTCATGTTGTTAGTCGATGCTCACGATCCCACATGTGAGGTCTGCAGATACAGATTTACCGCAAACAGTATTTCATCATTATACTGGTATGTTCATGTTTGGGATACTGGGGATGGACGGACAATAAACTACTATATTTTGGGGGTTCAACATGTCTTGAGCCATTGCCATTGCCAGGTGAAGGACTCTAACTGGGGAAAAAAAAGAAAAACAGTTGGGCAGCACCGCTTAGAGAAAGCTAGATGGTCGATTGATGGGCTACTTCTGGGGCAAGGGACCACCGGTCAAGGCGTCTTTGGGAAATTTGGTCTTTGGTGTTGGAGAGAAGCTGAGACCTGACTTCGCAAACACGAAGAGACGACAACTCGTCATGACAACTCAATGACAACCTCTTCTTTCCGTCAGTCAGGTCGACGGTCAATCTGATGACCTGTTTCAGAAAGCAATGATATTACCGCTGTACGACCATCCCCAGGCGATGTTTGGTTGTTTGCATGTTGACAGTGCTGCCCAGCTCGACAGCAGAGCGGTGTGTTTGGGGGTTGTTCACCCAGTCCATCAAGCGATACGTATACATATAATGATGCCGATCAATTCGGGAGCCACATAGGTATACCTTCGTTCCCATGGGAGGTGTTGTATAGTTCGGGTTTTGGCGAAAAAGCAACAACTTGCAGGTTGGGGACCATGCTTTTCAGGCCGTCTTCCTGTTTTGGACATAGGATGGATGGGTCGTGAAAAGAACCTCAGCCGAGAAACACAAGCCCGTAGACAGAACCAAAATCATTGCCCAGGCATGCAACCCTTTCAACAGAGTAAGAACCCCATACAGGTAAACCATGGTAAACCTGTTTGGGGAAAAACCGGTCATGTCGCCAGCCCCGCATGGATCGAGCCTCGCGGGGCGGTCGAGCCCCGGTGGGTCTGAATGGTATTGGAACCGACGGACTGGTCGTACAATAGAAAATTGATGAAAATGGCACATCACTCTATGACATACTATTATGTTTATGAATGGTATATGACCCAATGACAACAGGTAGTAAAACAGGTATACATACGCATTTTCCATCCCTTCTCGGGTAGAGACGCTCCATCTCCCACTCCATCTCCATATCGACCGGTGAGTCGTCGCTCGCATCGACCGGTGAGTCGTCAGGTACTTCCCCAAGACCGCGTCGTACCGCACGGAACTGATGGAGCCACGGCCCATCGAGCTGTTCGATGGCTTCCTGCCCATCTTGAAGGACGATATCAAACGAGAAGAACGGGGCTATAAGGGGGGTTATAGGGTTATAGAGAGATATACAGAGATAGGATATAGATAGGAGATAGGTTATAGGGGGGTTATAGGAGCAAGCTAGCCTCAGCTAGCTGGAGTTGCTCGAAGGCGTTAGCCGGCTGGAGTCTAAATGATGGGGTGGACGTCGCCTCGGAAACCCAACATATTTGATTAATAAGGGGGTTATTGGGTTATAGGGAGATATATATATAGATAGGATTTGCTCCGTCCCTCAAAAGATCTTGCAACAAAAAAGCCCTTGAAGTGATCCAAACAGGGTTCTGAGCCCCCTGGATTCAGCATTCATGGGAATTTCCCAGTGGGTTTGTTCGCCCACGCATAGGCGCACATGATGTGAGTGGATTCGAATCCAACAGACGTGTCATAGAGATGTTGCTGGAATCAGAAGTTGGAAAACTATTTCCACGACTCAGAACTTCAGCCTGCAACCTCATTTTACAAACTGGTTGTGGGTCATGGCACCAGGAGTCTTTGGTTGACCTACCGACGTCCGTTCTTTTTCACTACATGGTTGAGGTCTCCAAGCTTGGACCCATCCACTCTGCTCAAAAAGGACCCAAGGCTTGATGTCCAGCTATTCACGACCTGCTGAAACGACCTGTTGTATCGGTATGGCTCAAAAACAACGAACTCCCGAACTCCTGTCCAACATCGGTCACACTTGGTTTTCCTTGGCGTGTTGGCGTCTCAGTTCCTGGGTGGACCGTCCTGTTCCCGATCGGGTTCAGCTGCAGACACTCGGTTTACTCACCCAGTTCACATTCCCAACAAACAAAACAGCTTCAAATACCGGTAAAGGACTATCTATATAGCTATATAGTTTTACACAAATCATTTTGTCAATATCTACATAATATAATAATACTATACAATACAGACATACTACCAGGATCCCTCAGACAAGTCACCGATTAAGAGCTGCAACTCGGCCCCAACTCTCCCTGAAGAGGCAGTGAGGGTGCTGGTATGAGATGTCGACGTTGAGTCCCCCAGCCTAGCGGTCCAGCCTAGCGGCTCCAGGAGATGTTCTTGGAAGACTCCGCAGCGGTCCAGGAGGAGCGTGTCAATGTACCAGGCGCGGGTGGGGGAGGAGCGGCCGGTCAGAAGTGGCTGCTTGGAGTTGTTTGAAGGCGGATTGCCAATGGGGTGAAGTTGGAGATGCTTTTGCGATGGAAGCGGAGGGACCTGGGACCTGGAAGTTTCTGCTAAGGTCCAAGCAAGCGGGAATTGAAACTGCCTCACTAACTGGTTTGACATGCATCTAAATCTAACCTTCCAATAGTAACAAATTGAACTTACCACGATAACCTGTCAAAGTCCTGGATTGCTACTTTCACGCATTATTTAATCAACAACAACATCAGCAACAGCAGCAACAACAACAACAACTACTACTGCTACTATTACGACGACGACGACGACTACTACTACTACTAGTACTACCCACCTCTGGAGATGAGCATTTGGCATAATTTGTCTCTCCATGCTGCCAAAGGCTAGCAATTTGATATATCCAATATTCAGCCATATTCAGCCAAAATATATCCACCACCTCTCTCCACCATTTTTGACATAATATGTCGGTATTAATTTTTGCTCTGATCTGCCAGAAGGTTTTTTGTCGCAATGCCTGGCCCTGGAACGATCCTGGGGAAAAAGCCGATCCTGGGGGTGAAGGGGTAACCATAACCCACACGATCCGTGGATGGAATAGAGTTACTTGCATGGATGGATTGATGATGTGCGGATGGGCCACCATTTTTTTCATCAGGCGTCTCCAGTGTTTCAAGTGCGGTGCTCAAAAACCACCTATGGTGGGGTCCTAAAGCAGCCTGTAAAGCCATCAGTCACTTGTCCTATTCAGTGACCTATCTAGTCACCCGAAGAAAGACAACATGGCTGTAGGTCAAAACTTGGAGCCCTAAATCCTGTTAGGTGGACTTCTCTGGTAGGCCACTCTGTTAATGTTTTTTTCACCATTTCACCAGGAACCCCACAGCCACATGAACTCTGTGAACATGTCATTTTTCACATCGAAATCCGGGAAACATATTGCTTTCTTTGTCTCACCGGCTTGGGTCCAAATGGGTGTTGGAATTGTTGGACCCGAGAAGCTTTTCGGCTGTCGACAGAACAGAAGCGACCGGTGCCGAAGGAACAGAACTTCCGCGTGGCTGGATCCAAACAATAAGGGCTCAAGAACGTCCCATATCCTCAGGTTCGGTGGGGACTGACCCCCCTGGCACCCACCCCTGGCCCATCTTCTAAGGAGGAGCCCTAGGGTATATAAGCTCTGTCTTTTCAATCCGTCGTCGTCAACATGACTCGTTCTTCTTCTCTTCGTCCAACATGACTCACCGTGTCAAGTGTCAGGAAGAGAATCAAACCGTTCAGTCAGCGGGTTTACAACAGATCAGGTATATATTATATATTATATATATAAGTTTATACCTACCAACACCTCTAAATAGGGAAAACAAAAGAACACAAAAAGACACACTCCCATTAAATACAAACCACCATCCTGAACTCCTGAGAAAACACACACAAAAACACAATAATTACAACATTGCTCCCGCCAACCCTGCAAAAAACCCTCCAAAAGCCAGCGATGTTGGGGTCATTGTCGCCTTTTCAAGCCCTTCCGTCTTCCGTTTAGCCCGTCCTCAGCCTGGACGGAGGGTCCCGGGAGGTGTGAGTGATCCTTGGCTGACCTGCTCCATTTCCTTGGGCCCCTTGCCCGACGAGGACCCTTTGGCGCCTCGATGCATGCATTCGGAGAGAATAGGATCCGTGAGATCCGCACACGATCACGGCAGCCGGAGGAAGAGATGGGTGTTGGTGAGTTTTATGGGGCTGTGTCATGATTGTTGAATCGCTGTTGCTAGTGGTGAGTATACTAGTTGTTGGGTACCCAGCGGGAAGCCCGCACCAGTTTAACCTGTTCCTTACGCTAATGCACCAACCCGTCCTTTGGAGTTGCTGGGGCACCTATACTAGGTCGTCCTGATGTTTTTGTTCATGTTTAATTAGCTTCCCTGCGGAGGGACGAGTGCTGCACTCCGCCGGCAGCGGGCCGTGAGTGCTTGGTTTCAGAGATCTCAAGCTTGGGTGAACACGGAGGGCGCATGAGAACTCTTCCTTCAATATTGATGGGGTGTCCAAGCTCTCTCATGGACATTTCAGACTTTTCAGTGTTTACGCGTGTTTACCTTGATGACCTGATTTTTGTGTGTTGATTGGCCATGGGCATCCAGTTACCACTATAGCTGGTAACCAGTGGTTCCAAAGACTAAAACCATAGACCTAGAAACCCTGGTTCCTTATATAGTGGTAACTGGGATGCACTGGATAGTGTTTGTGTTGACCTGGCCCTTCTTTGATTGAACATGGTTTTGGCATGTTCTGGCCCTCCATCGCTTCGACCAAGGCTTCCAGAAACACGCAGGAGAGGTGGATCACGCCGAGGGGATGCCGAGAGTGACTCGTGACTTTCCGAGGAAGCACCAAAGCAGTAGAAAGTCAGCACCTGTTTTGTATAGACCTTATAGGGATCCAGTCGTACCTTCCTTGGATTCCGTACGACTCTACCCGACAATGGCACCTACATGGAGGAATCACATTGGCATGCAGCCAATCTCAAGATGTAAGCTCACGGCTGCCCACTGGGAAAGGATCATTTGGAGACGGTTAACGGCAGTCGTAAGTTGCCCGCTCTCAGAGCACCGACTTGACTCGCTTCCAACAAATTGCTTCAAGCAGAGAGCATGCGGAGCATGGCCCTGGACAGCCTGGATGTGTTAAAATGACATGGAGCAGTGACAAGGAATTTGAACACTCCACGAGACTTGTGTGTTTTTGCAAGCTCAATGGATTTCAGTACGGCTCCAGTGATTCCAAAGACTCACGTTGACCCAGCTTGGGATTCATCGAACCGCAGTGCAAACGAAGGCCGTTTGTTTTTGGTGAAAGCAATCTGAAGAGCTCAACTGTGCCAGTTTGAGCACCGCGGATCTGACCAGTCGCTTCTGGGGAAGCGACGGAACATGCGAGGCGACATGACATGTCCCAAGTCTAATGGTGAACATCAAAATTCCGACATGCGGAATGTGCTGGCAAGTGCCATTGGGAGCAACTACAACATACTACAACCAACGGTTCAACCCCTAGACCTCCAGTCGTACCTTCGTTTCCGTGGCACGGTGGCACATGGTGGCACTGGGCTGGGTTGATGCCAGGAGGGTCCATGTCATACCTTCGTTTAGCTACGACTGGAGCCCGATCGCAACTATAACCCAGCCAATTCAACACTACGCCAGTCGTCTTCACGTCGGTCTCACCGGAGGACTTCGACCAGAGCATCCCTTCCATCCACATTGTCCAGCCCGAGGTGGGGCGGAGCGCGACGGTCCTCTCAGTCCCCGCGGTCCCCGCGGTCGTCATGTAAGGAGAATGTGTCGATGATGTGACTGGCTCGCAGTAAAGTGTTTTGAGTGGCTTTTAGGTGCTTCGATGTCTCAAGATGGTAGTAGATAGGATTGGGATTTTGGAGCCGCTTGCTTTTGCTAGTTTTGATTTGGATTTGTCTCAGGAGCTTTCAACAGGTGCGCAAGCACCTTCAGCAAGAACATGCCTTTGCGTGTACATATATATGTATATATATCAGACGCTCCATGTATGGAATATATGCCGATCAGTTGGGGTGGTGCCAGGGGGTTCAATGGGGCGGCATATATTCCAGTGCCATGGAGTGCCATATACTTTATGGTGGATGACTCGATCATGCAGATGACTCGATTCGTCATGTTTCAGCAGCTCGGCCTTGCTCGGCCTTGCTCGGCTGTCTCCGCACCGAAGCGGCCCAGTTGGGTGGCTTAGCATTATATCATGCCCTAGGCCCTAGGGATCCAGTCGTACCTTCTCAGGTGATCAGAGGCACTGTTATGTCGGTGCCAGGAGGGTCCAGTCGTACCGAACCTGAGGCTCGGTACGACTGGATCCCTAGGGATTATGACGATCTTGGAGTACCTCATCGATCGGCTATGAATCCCTATTCGGTGCGTAGCTCAAGTTGTCAAGTACAGGGGTTCTCCTCATTATGATTCCCTATTAAAAGTAAAACATTATACGTACCCATATACATACAACTCATACGATCTACTGATCCCAGCCGCCAGCAGAACTGCGCTCCCAAAAACCACTGGAAGGTTTGGGACATGCGCTCCGATTTGGATTTGTCAGGCCACCGAGGTCCAGATCCATGAGGAGAGGATCTGAGACCGTCAGGAGACGCGGGTGACAGAGCGCGCGAAAAACCGCGCTGCGTTTGCATGAAGAAGTGCGGCATGGTGAAGATGTTTTAAAACACTATGAAGAACATACACTTTAGTATTCACAAACGGGTAGTAATCATTTGGGTGAAGATAATACTAGTAATATCTAGTAATACTATTAACGGTGAGTGCTCATTTGGGTGAAGATGTATGGAGACATGTATATACATCTGAGAATATATACCTACGACCCCTGAAACCACCCCAATGTATCTCAATCTGCCAGTCCCACACTCCATGCTTGGGTGTGTAAAACCAAAGGATTTACCCGGACTATCTATTCTGACATCGTCTGACATGTTAGAGGAAGGACGAGCTCACGGTACCTGTCATGGAACATAGGCGGTCGGGTTTGCTCACCGGTCGGAGCTCAGGTTCATCCCAGGGGATCCCATGACCTGACGCTGACGAGAGTGTTTGCAGCTGAATCCTCCCCAAGGTATGTCAATAGTGGGAAGGGGTTTTCTGTTCACAGGTGGTATATCATGATGCTACAGTCTGTTTTCTAAACACCATATGCTTGAAATATCTGGAGCAAGTGGTTACCTACGAGTCCATACTAGATGGTTCTAATCACAAGAGTTTGTTGCTTGTTGCTTCTAGGTACATGTATCCTAGTGTATCAGGATGAAACAGCATGTAGCATGACCCTTTCGCAGATACAATGCACTTCGAAGATTTCTTGATCATTCTGCATATGTCCTTGGCCATGTCTCCGTACGCCGTCGTTGCGAGGACCGGCGAGCGGCTTGATGAGATGGGAGACCGCGATGCGTTGGGAGTCGGACATCAGATGGTCAGCTGTACTTACCTAATGAGGAAAGACATTTCATATACCAGGACACCTCCAAGGGGTGCCCAATGGAAGCCTAGGCCGGTAGTGTGGGGTAGTCCAGCCAGGACACCCCGACGGGAGGGTCCAGGTATGTAATATATTGTAATACAAAAAAGCACTGATCAAACATGTAAACTTACATTGACCCTGACGAAGTCCTGTCGTTCCTTATCTTTTTCACAGATCGTTTCTCTCCCATTCGGTCAGGCGGCGCGATGAGTCAGCTTGGCTCATCACGAAACCTACCTGGACCCGACTGACCCAGTACCTTAGAACATGGGACGTCTGACCCCATGACCCATACAGGTACGGTAAGTACGACTGTACCCATTTTCCGAGGGACGAGTTCCGGGTCGACTCCAGGTACCATGATTTCATCTGAGATCCATGTATCCACTGCCACCCCCGAACCAACCTGGTTCGGTATGACTGGGCCACCTCCCCAGGCGCCATAGTCTCCGTTCGCCCTCACCGTACTGACCAGGTTCGGTGCCAGAGTGCCAGTGCCGTGATACGTTGACCTGCCTGTCGAGTGGATGGCCTGCCCATACCCGGGTGGCGCATAATCAGAAAAGTAAAAAAAGCGTGTTTAATAGGTGAGAAGTCATTGTAATAAGATAGTAACCATTGTGGTTAAGTAATAAGTAATTGTAATTAAGTGTTTAGTTAACTAATAAGTAGTTGTATGAGTTTCCAGTGGATACCACAAATAGCTGCATATATCACTCTTAAGCCATAACGGTTCAACCGCTTCGATTTCCAGAGATGAGGACTTTCACAAAAAAAACACGACGGTCAAATTGCCTATGGTTCTGAAGCGAAAGCAACTTTCAAGCACCTGGGAGTCAACTTGGAGTCAACTGTTTCATCTTCGCATCCTTTCAGATCCTTTTTACTCCCTGGAAGAAACCCACACGGAACCTGGAAACCACTGGGTTGCAGAGGAAAACAGTCTTTTAAAGGTCCCTGCCATCAGGGTCCATGTTAATCTTTCCGGGTGCAGCTTCTCAGGTCTCCCTGGCCCTTTTTTGCCGTTTTTGTTTGGGGTCATCAAGGATGTCCAGACGTCTACGTACGCGCAGCGAAGTGCTGCAGTCATTCTCATGTTTTTCACTGGCGATGCGGGCGGCATTTGCTGGGTCAGTGATGCTGGCGCCAGTGGAAGCACTGACTTCCAGCAACACATGCTTCTATAATCGTCTATATATTTACATATATATATATATATACAGAACCTGAGCGACCTCTATTTTGGACCTCCAACCACTCAAAATATGGAAACCTATCCTGTCAAAGCCAAGGTCATGTTTGGATTCTAGATGATTCTAGGTATAAAAGCAGAGGTGTGGTTCAAATGGGTTCTACAGTGCGAGCTATCCCGGATGTAACTCGTTGGTTTCCATGGCATTCGATCGATCAGCTAATTGGATGTGTTCCTCCCGGTCGCCATTTGCCAGTCCATTTTCTCCGAAGGTCTATTCGTTTGGGGTGCAAGCCATTGAGTCTGCTGAACACCCCGGTTTCAGAGTTCAATCGACCCGGTTGCCTAAATTAGAAGGTTCTAACAAAACGACCTCATGAAAGACTGGAGTGGGTTTGAAAAGAAGAACGACTCATGCGTCTTACCTTATAAGTCAGTGAACGATTTCATTTACCTGGAGTTGGTCACAAAAAGGAGCGACTCAACGCGCCTTTCAGGACCAGCTGACTGTGCGTACACATGCGGCTAAGATGCAGGTGTCACCGGTCTTTTGCGTGGAGAACAGACAATTTTTCCTCCCCAAACGCCTTCATTCAAAGCAACTGCAGTTTAGATTTGGGTGCTTTGGGTGATAGAGGTAGGTCATAGTTCGAGAGTCCTCCTGCAGTAGATTCTTGGGAAAATTTATCCAATAGGCCAATAGAACATGCTGTAGGGTTGCTTCATATTTTATCTACTCCAGGATGCCAGGAGAAAACATCAATGATATCCGACCACCAAGGGACCAAGGGCCTTGTTTTCTCGGCCTGAAATTAACAGGCTGTTTTCAACACACAGCCAACCTCGTGGTTCCTTAAAGCCTGGATCTTCAATATGTTGCATCCTGACTCAGAGCCATCAAGTGCGAGTCAAACACAATGGTACCCTAAGAATCGGCAGGGGCCCTCCATGTTTCGGGGTCGGACCTTCTCCACCAAAACGCAGGGGTCCTGGCGCGAACCAAACCCTATTCATGTGAGGGCTGGATTCTTAGGGTACCTCAATGAATATCAACGCTAATCCCTATGGAACCACGGATCCACCGTACCGACCTGGTTCGAGGCCCGAGACAACCCTGGCGCGAAATATTCTCCAAGCCCTCACTGTACCGACGAGGTCGGTATGTGGATTCATAGGGAATGTGAGCTAAACCCAGACCATCCATGCGGGAAGATGACATGTGACATGAAGGTACCCTACATTAAATTCTACATATTTATACTATATAGATATCAAGGGTTTGCAACAGTCGGTCAAAGACGATAGCTCTCATTGAGAAAGGTCAGTATACTTACCATCATCATCCAATGTTACTGGGAGTGGGATATGCCTAATATGTTATCCTATAGATACTAATATGACTTTTGATATACAAACATAGGTCAATGATCGATAGATAGATAGATAGATCACCCTACATCTCAACGGCATGAATCTTTGTTTTCTAGCTACATGCGTCCTGTTTTGGCCGGCAAGTAGGATCGACCGAGCAGGTGCCTGGGCGGCACCCCGTTAGTCGAGCGGGCCGCCGCGGCGACATCGCCAAATTGAATCTTTCCATCGTTGCCGAGAATCGAGATATCCGCAGCACAAAAAACATATAAAAACAGTCTAGAAGCATAGAGGCACCATCATGCATCTGTATTGAAAGACCTGTATGTCTACACTACACCTGTATGGATACACCGCCGACGGGAAGGGGAAAGATCATGTAGCAGTCGGTGGAGCTGGAGCAGTTGGAGGCAGTCACCAGATTTGGAACTGCTCGCATGTCCGATCGGCAAACACCCTTGCATGAAAGATAGGTGAGTAGGTCTTGAACTTGCGCAAGCAGTTGGTTAGATCAAATTTGCATGGAAGCAGTAGGTAGCAAAACGACCGGGCAAAACGGCCGGGAGTTGGTTCCCAAAAAGGACTCAAATGGCCAACAGGTCAAGACATACTTGGACAAATCGCGTTAGAAGTTCCACGAACTATTATTCAGAAGACATGCAGTTTTTCTTTTTCGCACGCTTTGTGTGATGCCATCCTACGCGATCCGTCACAAAATCCTACCCCAGCACTGTCCATCTTTGGATAATTGATGATCATTGATTCCTTAAGAGCCCCGAAAAACCCATGTGTGTGATGCTTTGACGGAGCGCGGTTCCGCGCGGCCACCAGGTCTGACGAACAAGTCACAACATGGAAGTGGCGCTCCAGACGCTCCAGACACCACCCCCGCACCGATTTCATCCACCACGTTCGCCCCGTCGAAGACGGCAAAAACGGAACGTGTTGATTCTAGTGCTGCCGATGCCTTGGCGGGCTGAGGATCGGCGGAGGCGAGGAGGGTTGGATTGTCTTAAGGAAGACAGGAAACAGTTTCTTCTGTAAAGAGGAGATCTGCTTGTTGGAAGACATGTCTTTCGAAGAGAGGACACATGTTTCTGTCAAAGAATACAATCATGACCGGCACGTTCAAGTTATGCCAAGGGCCACCGGTCATGGACGAAGAATTTGCAAAGGAATTGCATGTAGAGCCGAGGGCAGCTGGCGCGGAGCCTGACTCGCACCGTCCAGCATAGTTGGCGGGCACGTCGCAGCGCTTGGCCACGTCGCAGCGAGGGTGCCGTGATGACCTCGCACGATCCCACACGGTGGAGCGCTTCCGCGAGCAGAAGCAAAAAGCGGAAGGGACGCAGACTGCGGCAGGATTTCATGTGCACTCATTGATGAATGAATTTCGACATGGATTGTAAAACCGGAAGCTTTGCGGGGGTAAAGAATATACCCCACACGTCCAGTTCCCAGTAAAGCCTTGGTCAAACTCCTTGGGAGTCGTGTTTTTCTATGATCAACTCCAAAAATATCATGAGGTCGTTGACTTGTCAGGAATGGATGGACAGCCCCATTCCCAACCCCTAGGGATCCAGTCGTACCTTCTCAGAAGGTGATTGGAGACACTGTTATGTAGGTGCCAGGAGGGTCCAAGTACCTTCTGAGAAGGTACTTGGATCCCCAGGGAACATGATCGATTTATTCCCAACCCGTGGCAACCCGAACTGGACCGGTCGACGGGGGGAACGGGCCGAAGGGTCGAAGGGTCGACGTTCGACGGGTCGACCGGTTCACCGACCGATGGCTGGAGTCGATGAGACAAAAGACTCTGAGGTTTTCAGGACCAGGTTTTACTGGGTACTTGGAACTGACATTATAATAGTATTTATACTATAGTTATTAGCTAGTTTTAGTATATTTGTATATATATATATATACCAGAGGCTCATGGACCCGAACCAACTGCTACAACTATAAATCTCATTCCCTATGAATCCACATACCCTATGAGAGGATGATGTCTTCGACACATCTTCAGCTATAGGTTTGAGGAGGGATATTGGTCGTTCCTAACCAGGTCGGTACGGTGGTAGTGGATCCCTAGGGATTGATCACTATATACGTATATATTCCCTAGGGCTCCAACCATATCCTCAGAAGGTGGTTAACCCCCCCCAGGCACCCACCCCAACTACCTTCTCAGGAGGTTGTTGAAGCCGTATAGGGATTAATCATGCTTCATTGATTCGCATGAGGGCAATAAATGACAATGAACACCCTTGAGCTACCCCATTGCATGCAGTAGTTGCCACTGGTGAGATCCAACCCAAGGCAAGGTGCCTCCGGAGGTTGGTATACTTCATCAAGACCCAGAGGCGACCCGTTCGGCCCCGAACCAACTGCTACATGTTGGTTTGGTCCAAAACCCTGGCGGACTGAGGGTCCTTTCTGAGCCGACTGGGGAGTCTCCATTCTCCCCTCTTTGACCCAACCGGGGTCCGCGACGATCGCACACAGTCGAATCTCGTCGGCGGTTCACAGTCGACGACTGGGGCGATCATCGGCCCTTCCGTGGTCCGCCAAAGATCCTGGATAGACACATTAGACATCCATTGCACGATTGGATACTCTATGATGGATAGCATCCATTGTACTCTGTTTTTTTTCCAAATGGTACTCGTTGAATCCGAGATACTATTTGAACCGTCCGATCCACGAACTTGTTCCCCACCATCTACGATCGGCAACCTGAACCACCATTGTTTTACTAAGGATTTCACACTACGAAATCAGGTCAGCCATTTGTTTTATGGTCTTGAAAGTCTAGGGGTATGGAATATCAGTGGGTTGAGAGCGCATGGCACAAGGGTCCCCAACGTTTGGTGGTTGGACCCCCATTTATGTCAGACATCTCGGGGTGCTGCCATCGAACCTTTGAAACCAATGTATTATATACTAGCTATATATTATATTATATATTATATACACAGTAAGTGGATTTGGTTCATTCAAACCCATCAATGAGCGACAAACACATAGTTTGACGTGGAATGGCTCTCCATGGCAGATGGACCTGGATGGTCTTCCAAGACGACGAACGTCAGTCACGACGAACGTCACTCCAGGAAGGACCTGGCAGGAAGCATCCTGGAATATGATAACATAGGAACCAAGCAAAAAAAAAAGCATACATGACCAGCCTCCTGTCTTTGAGATATTATTCCATCATATTCTATATATCTATATGTATGACATTCTATGATAACATGAATATTTATAGACATGTATACCTTATCAATTAATATTTCCTTGTGACATAGAATGACATGGACGAGTGACTTCAGACCACCCAACTCGCCCGGTTTCGCACCTGACCACGACCGACCACGACCTGCCAGGTGAAGGGCGCTCCGCGCTCCGCCCTGAGCGGCCGGTCCAAAGGTCCTAGCGATGGTCTCGCACCCTTACTAGCAATGGCCAACAAACCCTAGTATAGGGATGGCCAGTGCCAGTTTGTGTGTTTTTGTTGCATCATGTTGGGACTTGCAGGACTTGCTTGCGAATGGCGGATCTTGCGGATCTTGCTTGTCATGGTTGATTCTCCCCGTTCTTGGGTAAATCCCTGACTGCATGGGGAAAGAGGTTCAGGTCTTATAGAACATATTATCATATATGTATGTATATACATATATATATAGTTATATTATTACAGTATGTGTATTTTTGTTCCGGTTCCTGAAGCAAATCCAAGTTGTTTGTGTTTGTTTGTTTTGTGTTGGAAACCATGAACTAGAGAAAGGGTTTGGACCATGTCGTTTGCACACAGTTTGTCATGTCGCTTGTTGGTTGTCCCATGCCCCTTTGTGATACACTAATCGATACTTTATCACTAATTGTCCAGCAGGATGGGGACGATCATCTAAGAGATTCGATGATTCACCATAGAATCCCTGCAAGTCCAGTCTGACCCAATAAAACCTGGTCTTTTACCTCCTCGACCAGTGTTTTTGTATGACCGACTTCAGTAAAATGAGGTCATTGACTTGTAGGGAATTGTGTTGTTTTGATCCTCTATTGAGTTGCCTGTGGATCGAGTCTGCAGCTGTGGAAAAGGCAAATCAAATCGTTGTGAGCGTCGAACAATCGGTTTTGACTCGACATCCGTAGGGCTCCTGGGCCTACCGCCTTCTCCAGATGGGCGTTCGGGGTGGGTGGGTGCCTGGGGGGGGGTCTGACATGGTCTAAGCACCTCACCTGAGAAATATGGGACAGGAGGCCAACTAATTTGGGAATCAGGAGGCCAACTAAGCGTCAAAAACTGTACCTGGACTCTTAACGGACCGGTGGTAGCGGACCGAAAATGGGAGCACGGACCGAACCGGAAGTTCTTGCTGGTCCTGGGCCTGGAAGTTCGGTCATTGGATGGGAGGAACAAAACGGTCACGTACTGCCAACAGAGGTTGAAGGACCTTATTATAGACTATCCCAGTTCGGTACCCTTGTAAGGTCCTAGTTCAGGTCACTTAACCTCTCTTGGTGAAGAAGCCAGGTTCAACAGGTACGGTGCAACTGGGTCGAACCCAGGAGATCGGGAATGCCATGGGGACCGGTCTAAATCCATGTCGAGACGCAGCGCGCCAGCTATCACACCCATGGGAATCCATGTGAGGTTTCTTCCATGCCTCCCAGCACCGACCCACAGAGGTAGAGATGCGGAGATCAAATTGTTCAAAGTCATTTTAGATCTAGTTTGCGGGTCGAAAAGCGCCTCCAGGTGGTCTTGTTTCAAGAAAACTCCGAGGATTCCAGGCGCGACCTTTTCTAAAGGCCACCATAGGCTATCCTTTTAGGTCGAAACAGCAACAGCAACATACAGCAAAGACACACACACATATATATATATATATATCACCAGCGCGCCCTTCTGGACTGAAACGAACATGGTCAAAAGAAGGGCATTCTGAACGTGGAATTGGGAGGCTCCTCAATGATATGCTGGGAACATAAACAAAAAACTGCCGTGGTGTGCTGTTGCCTTTCTTTAATCTTGATTGTTCTATTCCAACACTTCCTGGGGCACCAGGATGGTTTGTACTATGCCATGCTATGCCAATCTTTTCTTGGGGTGCTTGATTGCAAAGGGATCCATGGGCATCTCATAATATCTCATATATATCCCTGCATGGCTTTGCTTAAGGTGCTTTGTTTCTTTTCCCAAGGTGAAATCCTCAGACCTGGTCGATGCTGGTGTTATGTGTTTCTCGTCTTCCTGGACAGCAGCAACTCCCTTCCTTCACCTTAGAACCAGTCAGGTCGTGAAATTCGTCGCGTGTTGCATCCTAAGGTCTGCAGACCTCCATCATGATGGATTCACCAGTCCTGGACCTCGTGGAGGAGCTGGCCCACCCGGACCTCACCGCCCACGTGGACCGTAGTTCTGCCGCGCAGGCCGGTGTTTCTCAGTTGTCCGGGGCCGGTGGCGACTGGGGAGACGGGTGTGTACTCTCCCGCAAACGGACCACATGGAAATTGGAGAATGGACCGGTGGTAAGGGACCAGTTTCAGAAATCACCCAGTCGTTTTGGGGGTTCCATGTGAATCTGCAGGGGAGTATGTTTAAATAAAGGAGACACGGAAAACAGGTAGACTGGTTTTTAGTTTCCGACCCTTTCCGCGGGGTCGGAACGCCGAGGCGTCTCCCTATTTGATCAGCACCCAACATTTTGATGGGACCGTTGTCCTTTTCTAAAAATAATCCAGATGGGATGTGGTGTATACGAGCGAAAGTTCTAAATTCGCCATTCTGGTGTATATGAAGTACAGGGTCTTGGAGTGACCTTTATAATATACCTTTAAATCGCATTGGGAGACCAATTGAGTCGTCATCCATCATCAGAGAGTCGTGAAAAACAAGGCATCGCCGAAAAACACCATGGCTCGGGTAGGACCATGGCAGAGCAAAAACACACACACACACACCAGGACCCTGGGTTCGTACCTCGGAACATGGGAAGCTGACTCCGTTCGTTTCTTCGTACCGGGTTGGGTCGTCGTATCCGATCATGGTCCCGGGGACCGGACGGGTCCCGGGACCGTGAAATCGGGTCGGTTTGATCTGGAACGTCGACCTGTATTATCCTGTATGTTCGGTCTGCGCGACCTGTTTACGAAGCGTAAATCAGAGACTCAGTGACCAAGTCGCTTGCACTGAGCGACTTGATTTTGGGGTTGTTGGTAAAGCTTTGTTATTGTAAAAGTGCCTTGTGTTTTTATAAAAGTACTTTGGAAAAACTGCAAAAACCAAAAACTTACATTCCAAAACCAAAGTACAAAAGCCAAAAGTCACCAAACCAAAGCAACTTGATACTGTTACAGTTACTTTTTGAACCAGGTAAGCTTCCAAAAAAATAGACTTGGACATTCAGCCACTACATGTTTCATAGGATGTCATCTTTCAGAAACAGAAGATGCCCAAATGCACTGTGAGAGTGCTAGGAGAGAGAGATCTCACAAAGTTCAATTTGTTTGATGCTTGGTCCAAGAGCTGGCTCAAACACATGATCACTAATGCACTGTGAGAGTGCTGGTACATATCGATCTGGGGTGTTGTTTGGCCAAATTAGAAAACCATCAAATAGATACTTGGATGTGATGTTTCATGAGTTTTCAGCCGCCAGTTAAAAGGCACTGTGAAGGTGTGATTTGGAGTGCAAGCGTTCAAAAGCATTGAGATGACATAGGTCAATATTTCACTTGGCTTTTACCAACCCATGTATGCCAAAAAATCATAAGACGTTGTGAGAGTGCTAAGCCTTTCAGATCATTATGCCGTGTGATATTTTGGTGGCCATGGCCTGTGAGAGCGCTCACGCCTAGAACTTAATTGCCGACGTTTGCAGAAGGGGGCAGGGTGTGTGTATAAATCACAAGTGTTTTGATTCATAGGTATGTAGCCAACCGTACTCAGAAGAAGATTTTTTCCTGCAGTCAACCCATGCCGCCAACCATATGAATCTGGTAAGGTACAGGCACATATGGACACATGTGATGTTTAAGCAGTTAGATTGGGCATTGGTCCAGTTTGTTCACTGCTCTTCGCAGCTCTCAGGAATCGCCTCACCCACTTCACTGTCATGGTCTGGGCCTATCATTGCAGTTTGACACTGTGAGAGTGTCAGACTGCAGAATATCAAAATGCACTGTGAGAGTGCCATTCCTGAGGCCAG
>CAXAMN010005669.1:1543655-1587211 GCA_963970005.1 Durusdinium trenchii
AAGCTGAGAACTGGCGACTTTGTAGTACAACTTTAGTGCGCGGAGCAATCTGCGCAGCTAGAAGCTGAGAACTGGCGACTGTGTAGTACAACTGCAGTACGCGGAGCATCTGGGGAGCTGGAAGATGAGAACTGACAGTTGACGGTGGTTGCTTGGCTTTCGCTCCATTGGTCGGTTCCAACTTGTTTTGTCAAAGAACATCGCAGCTCGGCGAACCAGCCTGCCACATGCCCATTTCCTATAGGTTTATTCTTTTGGAAACTTCCGCCGCCGGCTTGCCCGGGAACTACTTGTAACTGTTATACTCCAAATCCAGCATCAAAGCTGCTCGGCTGCGCAAGAACTTCATCATCTGGGTGTCATCCCAACCCCGCCCCGGAATCCTTGACGTTGACGCAGGTGATGCAGTGTCGAGAAGGCCAAGGGGACAGAAGTTCAGCGGTCGGTCTTCACATCGACCGTGCTTTTGACCTCCCAACCTGCTGCCAAAGCCGCTGGTGCCAGGACCTTTGGAATCATGGTTAAGCTGTGGAACTTGGGGGTAGCCCAGTTCGTTCGTAGTTCGAAACAGGCAGATTCGCAGCGACCGGAGTTCCCCCCAACCCCTTACTATAGTTGCCTCCCAGGCCAGGAAGAACCCGGATCACCTGCAGGTCACCGGCATTTGAGGGACATTTAGAAACACCCCACGCAAACCCAAAGGGGTAGACAGTTTGGTTAACGTCAATTTTCAGTTGGGCAGGTGTTCGATGGCCTTTCCACAGTGCTTTTTGCGGGATGATTGATAGAGGGGTAACAAACCCCCAAGTGAACAAGCAAAAGGTAAAGGCACTCCACTGTTTTTCTCAAAAGGTGCGTCATCGTTGGCAGGTGTTTGAGTTTTTTCTTCCGACGAAAACATCGCACAGTATATCACCACCCATGGTTTTTCTGTTGACTGGGAAGGCATGCGGAGACATGCGGAGACAGTCTGTGAGGTGTTTCCAGATAGATCACCTGGTCAAGTCGGACCGCTATTTCCAGGAAATGGCGGATGGGATCCGACCAAAAGCAGGACCTCTATCATCTTCGTACTTCTGACCTCTATCAATCCTTTTTTTAAGCGACGTGACTAGTTATATTCAGTATATGTTTTAGTGTCTTTCTAATAAACAAGTGTCTCTATGGGTGTCTTTCTAACCAAGTTGATTCTATATAAGTATCTATATATGTGTCTTAGTCTGAATGTCTATCCAAGCAACATTCCAACCACTTGCGGTTTCAGGGTCCTATCAGGCGGTGAAAGCCTCCGCTCTGATCCGAGAGGGAGCAACGCCAGAGTCGTTGGACCGCCGGAACGAGTGGGTGTCCATCAGAACCACCAAGCTTCGTTCGTGGTTTCTTTTAGTCCCATCTCCTCAGGTGACCGGTGGTATTCGACCCCCCCTGCACCCACCTCAACCATGATCGAAACAGAGGTAGGCCAGGAGCCCCAAACCATGTAGACTCAAGGGCCTAGAGTTCAACACCCCCAAGCCGGAAGAGGTCTTACAATCAAAGTTTGACGGGGTATGAGGTATGCTTTGATGAATCAAGAGTACTACAATTATATGATAATTACTGCCACTGCTGCTATGGAACGACTGCATTGTTCAAAACTGGGTTTGTGGAGATCGATGACGCATGATTTTGGCGCCCGGTTCGTTCGGCCTCCAGGGGATTCATGGGTCTTGTGGGTCGTATCGACCGGGCGACGTACGTCACCGGGCGTGACGGAGGTCCGAACGACCGCACGACCGGTCGTTCCGCGACCCCTCACCGTGGCTACGTAGCTTCTGCCCAAGCACCCATATGCCCGCACTTGGACCACCGTCGCACCAAAAATCAGCTGATTTTCCCATGCAGAAGATCGATGCTTTTGTTTTGTTCCATACTTCTATGGATCTACCAAAGCCCTAGGGCCCCAGTCGTACCTCCTCAGAAGGTACTTAGACCCCAGGCACCCACCCCAGCCCCACCCAACCTCAGAAGGTACAACTGGAGCCCTAGGGAAGAAAGACTTTTCCTGAACTTTCATGTTCAAGCTCGTGTGTTGTGAAAGACCAACAACCTTGATCGCCAGGTGTGAATATCCCAAGCAAGTTGAGTGAGCTCGAAGGTTTGGCGCCAACATTCGGTGGTGGGGGAGGACTCAGGCAGACCAGCCGATGGGGTTGCGCACAGGTTTCAAAAACATAACCCTGCAAGTCCAAAGACCCTGTAAAACCTACAGTAGTCTTCTTCTGCCTCCTGAAATACTGTTAAACATCGTTCTTGTATACCAACTCCAGTAAAATGAGGTCTTTGATGATTTGTAGGGTAAGGGTTCATAAGGTACCAATGTGTTCGATCACAGGTGAGCAGCTTTGAGATATATGAGATCAAACTTTTAAGATTGCCTGAACGATGGTGACGTGATGTCTTTAATTTAAGTTTGCTATAAAGGACATCCATTCCATTTGTCCCAGGGTACTGGGGTTGGAGCTACAACTTTTTCGCAATTGAATCCACTCCCAAACTCGGTCTAATTCGGTCTAGGGGGTTGATACACGGCACATTCTTGCGCAGGTGCGAAGTTACAGTAGCCATACCCCAACACTTGCATGCAGAGCAGAGTTTCCCAAAAAGTGACTCAGGTGACTGAGGTCCACTACTTCCTAATCTTCCCAAATCTTTGATTCCCAAGAGTCAAAGAAGTCCCAAGTCCGCCTCCGACATGTCAAATTCTCTTCTGGCCTCAAAACAGGACCATCCGAGCCGTTTGGGTGTCCTGTCTGGACTACCCAGCCCACTACCTGGATCTATCCGGGATCTCCAGACAGGACACGCAGAGGTCGGATGGTTCTCTCTTTTAATCTGAGAAACCAACTCCGAAAGCCCAGCCTGGACGAAGACAGGCGAACCTGCAGCTTTCCGCTCTTCCCGTGCTTTTGCGCCTTGGTGATCGTGCTTAGCGTAAAACCAGTGGCGGGTAGGGCGTAGGGGAGGAGGGGCCGAAATGGTAGCACGGATACAGCAAAACTCGACCTTTGGAATGAACAAACCCTTGTTGTCATATATACACATGATTTACACCAATGGACAGCGGCCATCTCCATGGGGAGGCCTCCAATTCTCATGCTTCTTCTCCGCACCGGGTGCCCGGTGTCCACCGTGTCGTGTCCACCGTGTCCACCGTTCAACCGACCGGGACAGTCGAAAGGTGGATGTGGAGCTTCCCATTCTTTCGATGTGGAGCTTCCCCACCTGCCAGGTGAGGTTGAAACAAGTGAGCCCTCGTGAAGTTCATTTTTTGCGGAGTTTCATGGTGAAGTTCATTTTAGGTTCGCTAAACCTACTCCCACTCAGAGTCTTGGCTGGAACCTTTGATTCTAACAAGCTGCACTTTGGGCCTTTTTGAGGATGGAGGGTGTTTCGCCCAGATAGGGCACCCTCCAAGAAGACAAAGCACAGATGGAGAATAAGGGACCCATTTGTCTCTTCAGGAAACTGAGCTTGGGCCCTACAGGACTTCTTCTTGTTCTTCTTCTGCAGGAAGCACGGTCACCAAAAGGACTTCTATGGACTTCTTCTTCCTCTCCGTCTTTCGGTTTTCCTGCCTCCAACTCCTCCTGCCATGGCCTCGAAACTCGCCTCGACGAACAGAACCGAAGCAGGCGATGATGCTGCCACACTGCGTCCAGGTGATCCGCTTGAACTTCAAGGCGTGGTAACGTGGCTTGTTTTCCCGAGCTTCAGCTGTGCCGCATTGTGTGTCACAAACTAGATGTGTATAGGCAACAAGAAGTCTCAGCGACGCCACCGCCCGTTGACCAGCAAACACGCAGCTGACGTGCCGTTGGCATATGGGGATGGGTGCGCAGCTGACTTGCTTGAAGAATGAATTGAGGATGAACAAGTGGACTGGGCACTTGTGGATATTTTCAACGTCTCAGAGCGAGACAAACCCAGCGAAAGCAATTCACCAGCACAAACAGAGACGACTCAGCCCCTCAAACCTCGTCAGATTCACTTTTGGCTCCCCCACCAGTTCGACCAAATAGCCTCTATCAGTACCTCAATAAGGGCCTCTATCAGTACCTTTTACCATCGATTGCATGGAACGATCCGGTCGCCTTCCTTGCCCCCATCCGCAGTCGGTGGCAGCGCGAACACCTGTTTCAGCCACCGAGTGCTGCACGCAGTTGGCGCAGATGGGGCAGGTCGGGTGTCTCAAAACGGGCACCAAGAGCTTGCGGCAGGGTGGGAAGATTGAAGCAAACATTGTAGCCCTAGGGATCCAAGTACATTCTCAGAAGGCACTTGGACCCTCCACAGCCACCCCAAACACCTTCTGAGAAGGTACTTGGATCCCTAGGGTAGCATGAATGCAAGAAACCTCTAGATTGGCACAAATGAATCCTGCAGAGGCATATTTTCTCAACGACAAAGGTTTCCCGGTACAAAGTGTTTGCCAGGCAATCTCGGCACACTGATGGAGATCAGAAAGCAAGAAAATCGTGAGTTTGGATGTGGTTTCCGGCACAAAACAACATAGAAGAGGCGGTAGAACCGGCTGGGTTTTAAGTTGTTGGTGAGCAAGGTATTTATTTTGAGGCCAATTGAAGTTCCGTGTTTCAATCAGTTAATGATGGGCGAAAGGATCTCAAAGGTGTGGGGATTTGCGTCTTGTTGTTCCGCCAATTGGCAAAGATGGGAGGAAACATGGTTGAGGAGACCCTGTTTGTACAGATTTGTGGCCGGGAATGTTCCGGTAACCAGTGTGCGGGTCGAGAACTGCTGATGGATCGAGTGGACCAGGTGGAGAACTTGTGAAAACCAGGTGGAGTTTGTGGATTTGCTGTAACGTAACACATCACAGCAGACATTGTTTTTGTGGCGCTACCTTTTTTGCCTTTGCAGTGCTGTCTGGGGGCTGTGCAAACGAACGGTCTTTTTGCACTGCATCGTTTTTCCAAAAGGAGCGTTGCCACATTCTGGAATAGGTGCTTTAAAATAGTCTCCAGTTAGATCAAAATGCGGCATGCACACGCCCTGTGTGCCAATTGTCACTTTGAAATAGATTGTATAGACCACACTGAAATAAATCTAAATAAGAACGTCCACTATATCAACATGTGCCGATTGTACTATATATATTGTACTTATGCGGTCGCAGTTCCGAACTCAACCGGGTTGGTGACGTATTATTTGGTGCCGCAGGACTCTCACATCATTTACCGCAAAAAAAAGCACATTCCAAATTGATGATCTCTTTTTGATAGCTGTATTCTTTGTGACAGCATCGTTGTTTCTTACAAATCTAGAAGGTGCAACATACTAAACTAGCTTGTGTCATGTGTTTGTTCTTTCCATATGGGAGACATATATCACGTGATCATATTTTGGGGTTCCAAAAACACCATGTGAACTTCATCGTTTCCTCTGGAAGAAACACGCCAGGTGGCGAGTCCTCACCGGCCACAGGTGCCGCGCATATGCACCGCACGCGTGCCGCGCCCGGGCGGGTTCTCGGGTGATGTTGATTTTCTCGGGTGGGTCCCATGGTGCATCAGTTGGGGTGAATCCCCTTGGCATTGGGTGGAAGATGGTCCAAACATTATACTAAAACTAGGTACGTCATGTAAAGTACATATACCACTATCCCTACACCTCCAGTCGTACCTCCTCAGGTTCGGTATGACTGGACCCGACAATGGCACCCACCCCGGTCTCGGAGGGTCCGCAAGTTTCGCGTGTTCTTCGTCTTTTCTGATCCCGGCGAACTCCGGCGACTGAGGGTGGTGACCGAGCCCGGTTGTTGGGACCAACGATACGTTCGTGCTGTTAGGAGGTGTGATAAGCGAATCCACGACCCTCCAGACCTAATATAGTATTCTGTAGAGCCCAGTTCTCGATGTCCGACAAGATTTGAAGCGGATGTCTTGTTTAGCAGCATTGTTTCTGTCACAAGACAGAGCATTGTTTCAGACTCGTCTCGGACGAAGCCGAAGCAGGAAGTTCGTGCGAACAGCGGTGACCTGTGTCTACCCCAAACGCATCCCTGACCCCTCATCCAGGAATCCAGGACCTTGACATCTTAAATTCTGCCCCCGCTTTCTGGTGGATCCTGGTTTCGTGTTAAATCCCTTGGGATTTCAAGTGCCCCGGATTTCACGTGCTTTGGGTTGATTTCCTGAGCGCTATTGGCCTCCGTCTAGGGGTTCGCTCGACCTGGGAGGTCTCCCTGTTTGAGCTACACACCAGAGTATGGTGCCAGGCCAGCTGGAGCTTTGATGATGTGGGTATTCCAAGCTTCGAGGCAGATGCGCGGTTCAGAGATGGGTGGAGAGATTTGGAAGATTTTGGAAGTAAGAAATGGATTGGACTATGGATTGGTTCCTTTTGGTTTCCAAGTAGAAGTGGGTGTCCAACAGATGCATTAAAGGGATGGATTTTCTTGGGTGCAGTGCACCGGTGCACGTGTGTGTGTGTGTGAAGGGTGTGAAGGGTGTGTTGTGTTTGGGGGCGGCGTTGATTTCTTCTTCTAGATCTCCTTCCCATCCACTGGATCCTTGAAAATACCCTGGTTTGGAGGGAGCGAGAGTGGCTGTTGATGCCACCATCCTTGAAAAATTGGATTGAAAGAAAGGGACACTGATCACTGTCCTTTGCCCAAACACGCAGAGAACCAGGCTTCAGGTTTCCCTGCTTCCGCAAAGGGTATGAATGCTGATGTGGTAAAGTTTTGCATGCCAACTACTAACCCTGGTATGTATAGATTTAAGGGGCGTATCAATTTTCCAACCTGTAAACAAATATCACATTGTTTGTTGAGAAAATCCTTTGCTAACCATCATAATCGACTGTTATTGGCAATGGGATATACCCAATGTTTCCCTGTCCTGTAGATCCAGCTTCCACAGGCTGTCACAGGCAGAAACTAAGTGCTAGGGATCTAAATCCGACTGCTGTGCAAATGCGCAGGGGGTTCAGAGCAAGGTGTTGGAGTATTCGCATTTGTTGAAATACCTTCACCCTGATGGTGGGATACCGGGATACCATCATACAGTTCACTGAAATGCCTCCCGACACCTACCTGCAGGGAGGTGTCGCACAGGTCACATGGAGGGTTGTGCGTCGATGGGTTTCTCAAGATCTCGACACTTCGGCAGGAGGGGAAGGGGAGCCAATCCAGGGTCCAAGCTCGATCGCTGCAGTCTTTTTGGACATTGGGAACCAAGCTGTTGCCATGTGGCTTCCTGAAAAAAAAGAAACAGGATGCGTGCAGCAATCTTCTTCAGTTTGCACAAACTCATAACTGAAGAGCATGACCCAGCGCCAAGCACTGGAGCTTGACCCAGCAAGGAGCACAATACTGTCTTTCGGAGCAACATTTACTTCACAGACCTCCAAAGGAGCCCGAAGGAACTCAACTCACCAATCTGAATTCCTATTGAGTGCAGGGCGTGTCCCGTTACCAGTATAGCCGCCGGTAAACGATTCTCACTACTTTAGGGTAAGTTTTAGGGAAAGGTTTTTAACAATAAGAAACATAGTCATCATCCTCTGGGCCCAGTTTTTGTTGGAATATACCCTAAGCTAAGTGTTTCTCAGCAACATTGACTTCAGCGCTTGTTTTTTTGTCCCATCGTGTTGACCATCGACAGGAGCAGAGGAAGCATATGTCCCTTGCAGCGCGCTGGACTTAGCAGCGTTTGAGACTGAACGACAGGCCGAGTTTGGCTCCGCCCTCATGAGAACAATCATTAAAAGAACTCGAACTCGTTGGTCATTGGCGTAGTTTGATGAAAGGGTTGGTGAGTGCAACTTTGACAGTGGGTAGTTGGCCTGGCATTTGGGCACCACCTATACAGAGCATAACACTTTGCCAACCTGGGCGCCGCCAATCCAACTGGCTCACTTGGCGAACTTCTTCCGGGGGTGCATCCATGCCAGGTCTCGAGCGAATCGGTCGAGTGATACCGACCTTAGACCTACGGTTTGCGCATATGGCCAAGCTTCATTCAGATCCCCTAAGGGTCCAGGACCCAGCAGTCCTGCGCTCGGATGTCCTGCTGTCGGCCCCAGTGAAAGACCATACTAAATGGAACGACGTACGAAAGCCTGATCGATCCCCAACTGGCGAAAAAACTCTGTGTCTCAGCCAGGTGCATGAGTGATTCATGAAAGAATCCCTTCATCACTTCTTCCTTCCATGTCTGGGGCCCGAAGGACGAATTCGGACTTGGATCCGGCATTCTGAAGGGTGATTCCGACGGAAACATAGACCAAAACCCGATCGGGTAGGTATACCAGAGGCTTTGCAGTATCCTGAAAAAGGACACTACATGGGGTACCGGGTTCTTCAACCTTTGTTGGTCTTTTCACCCAAACCCACCGACTCGGGACCCACCCCTCACTCTCCCTCAAGCCGCCAGGACCGTGCCGCCGGTCCGCCTGGGCCGCTGGTTGCTGGGTTTGCGGGGGCCGCCCAGGGGACCGGGTCTTCCGACCCAGGTCGGCACCAGAGGACCGGGTCGGCCTCGATCGATCAGACTGAAGTCTGAAGTCGATCCCATGGTCTGAAGGTAGCATATAGACCCCCGAAAATAGATAGACAAGTAGATCCCATGGGTTCATCCCCAGTAAATAAGATGTATTGGACATGTGAAGGCAAGTTGTTTTCATCAAAGAGATTGATCTTTTGTTTTGTCTTCCAATGGTTAGTAGTGCAAGAGAAGCAGGAGGGGTGCTCTATAGAAAGCAGGTGAACCAAATAAGCACCGAAGTTTTGGAAGACCAAGTTGGGGTCTATATCTCCATTGGAAAACGTACGCACACAACTAAAAAGGGCTTGGACTGCTTGGCAACATGTTTCTTCACTCCCCCCCAACGACGAAACCGGGCCAAAAGACACATGAACGGATCTGCGAGGTGAGCTCCCATCCAAAGAATTTTCAGGGTAATCTCCGGTAGGACATACCAAGGAAACATGAACACGTGCCTTCTTTCATCTAATCTACATGACAGTTTCGATGCGACATCTACCATAGAAATACATGCCTTTCACAACTTGCGACATCAGTTGCAGCCGTGTCGGTCTGTACGTCCTGGGCATTTTTGACCAAAGAATATCTCATCGGACAGATGCAAAGAAAGGATCTCGTCTTCATCATGGAGACGATGTATTTTCGGGCCCCCTGTTTTGGGCGGTTAATGGACACCGCGAATCACCTCTTTTTGGCTGCTATCATTAGACACCCCTTAGACGGCCCTGGGCATGTATATATGTTTGAGTCCTTGTTTGCCTGGCATAGCCTGGGCTTTGGTACAACTGTTTCACACGATCTCAGCCAGGCTGACACCAGGTCCAATTCGCCACCGGTGCACCCAATTTGCGACGACATGGGACACCCAGATCCGAACGGAGACCCTGGTAGGTTGACCTGTAGGTCGTCCTTTCTGTTCATTTTCTTTGGTCAACCCAGTCAACCCAGGTATGTATAGTGGTATGTATGTAATATAATAGTATATAGCCCGGTTTTGACCCACTCCCACTTTTAAAGCAACCATGTTCCACTGATCTGTGAATAGGCCAGTCCCGAATCTCTGGGAGTTTGACATGTTGTTCACCTTGCAGTGGTATACGGCAGGGAAGCCCTGGTATATGTCTATGAGGGAGGCGGGAGGATCAACATTACTTATCATACTGACCATAATGAATCAATGGTGTTTCTTTTGTGGAAATATTGCAATGTCCTTAGGGAAGATTTGACTGTTGACCATTCCTCCTATATAGTGTTCCTTCTACGCTGTGTATCATGTTCTATTTGTGTGTATGTATGTCTAAAGTTTTCCTTGTAAATGTATCAAAATTATCATCCACCAAATTGAGTCCCCTCCACGCGCTCCGCACTCTCACTAAGGTTGCGTTTCTTAGCTGTGGTCTTGCGACCGATCTGGGTACGCCAACTGTATAGCGTGCGATAGTGGGCGAACTGCGGCGAGTCTGGGAGGCTGGAGGAAGACTCAAACAAATCCAGCCCTGCATTTGTTTGCACAGGTCTCATAGACTTTACACCACCCACCAAGCATCATCAGCCAGCATCATCCGGGCAGAAACGGAGAAACGGATGGCGGATGGTGTCCTTCTAGTTTGGCTGCAGATGGTGTCCTTCTAGTTTGGCTGCAGAACGGATGGTGTCACAGCATAACAGCCAGCAGGCCTCCGTTTCGGTGCTTGGAAAGAGACATAAAGAGACCCCCAGAAGCGAAAAGAGAATCGCCAGAAGCCATCGATTCATAGCATAAACCAAGCTACAATCACCGAAAGACTAATGGCCAGGGATGGGACAATGGCCCCGAATTTTCGGACTTGGTGCAGGGGAAACTTCGTGTTTTTGTGATTCAAAGTCCAAATTGTTGTGGCAGGTGCAGGAGATCGATGTGCAGATTTCGTGGCAAGCGCAGCGCGTTGGACATGGTGGTGGTCTTAAGCGGAAAAGAGATCCTGATGTCCATAGCTTACCACCCTCATTCCAAAAAACTGCCTACCTGATTGCACAGCACATGGTGACCAGTGAGCCCAGTGATCTCAGAACTTGAGCCAGAGCTCCTCCCAATTGCCAAGCAGAGGAAGCTTACCAGAGTCTGTGCGTGCTTGGATGATGTTGTCCTCCCTCTGACTTACTGTAGGTGGCAAAGTCCTCTATATTCACTGCAATCGCGGAGTTCATCGAGCCCCTACAATGGCTGCCTCAATCCTGATCCTGAAAGAGAACGTGGTAGAGGGCTTCAAGGAGATCACAGCGCTTTCCAGTGCACTGGAGTCTATTGGCCTGAGTTTGAAGAGAGAGCCGCCAGAAAAAAGACAAAAGAAGCCAGCAAAAAGCCGCTGCCACGGCTGAAGCCTCAGTTGTATGTTGTAGGAGTTTCTGGAAAGAACGGCTGCAAATTCGTCGAGCAGGTGCAGTGATACGCTGCAGTCGGTTCTGTCACTACAAAAAGGGACGAGCTTTGCACTGTCTGGAGCTTTGCAAGAGTCATGAGCGGATTGTGACAAAGCAATACCTGAAGGAAGAGCGGAAAGCCGATGTGTCGACTGGTTTGAAGACCACATGGAAGAGGGTTGGCAACGTGAGTCAATCAGCAAAGGTAACAGGTGTATCCCACAAGGGGAGTATTAATTAGATCATAGTGGTTTATTGTAGTAGGTAGCCAGTATCAGAAACGCATGTTTCATAAAAGTTTGGCATGTCAAACATATAAACATAGTTATGGCCAGTCAAACATGCATGTGGTTGCACATCACTGCTCTTTCCCAGCATTTCTACACACAAATTAACAATGTTGAACAGTTTTGGGCAGCTGAGTATCTTTGAGCAATTTTGAGCATTCTTGGTAATTTGTTGAAGCCGCTTGCAACCAACTTCGAATTTTTGACCAAAGTTTGCTGTTCTCTTTTGCAGGAGCCTTCAAGCGGATCAGCTACTGACCAGTGTCATGCAAAGCATTTGTTTTGCTTTTGTAATCTCACAAAAACCAATTTTCTTACCACCAAAGCACAAGTAAATAATAGTATCCATGTCAGATAGGGTGTCAGAATCTATGTCAGGTAGAGTGTCAGAAGCTATGTCAGATAGAGTGTGTCAGAATCTTTATCAGGTAGAGAGTGCCAGAATCTCTGTCAGGTAGAGAGTGTCAGAATCTGTTTCAGGCAGGGTGTGTCAGAATCTATGTCAGGTAGAGTGTGTCAGAACCACAGAATCCATGTCAAATAGCAAGTCAGCATCCATGTCAGATAGAGTGTGTCAGAATCCATGCCAGATAGTGTGTGTCAGAATCTATGTCAGATAGAGTGTGTCAGAATCCATGTCAGATAGAGTGTGTCTGAAGCTATGTCGGGTCCATGTCAGATAAAGTGTGTCAGAATCCATGTCAGGTAGAGTGTGTCAGAATCTATGTCAGATGGAGTGTGTCAGAATCTGTGTCAGAATCTATGTCAAAGGGAGTGTCAGAATCCATGTCAGATAGAATGTCAGAATCTATGTCAGATAGAGAGTGTCAGAATCTATGTTAGATAGAGTGTGTGAGAATCCATGTCAGATAGAGAGGATTCTATGTCAGGTAGAATGCCAGAATGTATATCAAACAGGCTGTGAGAGTGCATGTCAGATAGAAGGACGGAATTTATGTCAGATAGAATGGCAGGGTGTATGTCAGTTAGAATGTCAGAATTTTTGCGACATAGAAGGCCAGAATTTGTGTCAGATAGAATGTGAGGTTTTATGCCATCAGAACCTATGTCAGGATTAATGCCAGGTGGAATGTCAGATTTTCTTTGAGGTAGTACCCCAGGATCTATGTCTGATGGAATGTCAGAGTTTTCGTCAGGTAGGATGGGCGCAACCTCAGATTCTTTGCCAGATGGACTGTCAGGATCTATGTCAGGTAGGGTTTCATACATACATACATACATACATACATGTATTTTTTGTTTGGCTTAGTGTGTGTTTTGTCTTTTATGTTTTTCGTGTATTTTTTGGAGGGGGGGGCTGGTTGCAGGTGACCCACCAAAAAACCACAGCAACCCCACAAAAACAAACAAAAACGATGAACAGACAAAGCCATTTCAAAAACACACCAATAATAATGCTTGCCCCAAAAGAAAAACACATGCAACCCAGGTCTATACAATGGCAGAGGTCCCTGCAGCTTTGGGGCCGGGTTCACCAGGCGAAGAAGAAGAGCCACAGCAGCCTGCTGTGAAGAAGATCAAAGTGGGGTTTGGGCACGATCCAAACCTGAGATGCGGAATGTGCGGCCTAGGGTCGCTGGTGTGGAAGCCTGGGGGCAAGCATTGTCCTAACAAGTTCTTCTTGGGATGCAGTCGGTACCGCTCTGATCAGTGCACTGGCAAAGGGCTGCAGGGGCAAGCCTTTGACAAAGATGAGGTGGTGACAGTGCCAGTTCTTCTGAACCTGAGCAGCAAAACCTGGGTGGTATTGTAGCTCCGAACACACCCAGCTGCCGGCTGGCCCTTACAGTCCAGTGTTGCATTACGATTCGCACAGTGCTGGCATTGAAGCTTTGACAGCTTCTTGCAGCCGTGTAGCGGACACGGCAGAGAGCGTGACGCATCTCAAGGTATGCCAAAAACAGGTGTCCTCATACAGAACCATGGGCTCTGGAACTGGCTTTGGATTGGCGATTGGCACTGCGCTTGGCTTCGCCTCTGGGACTGGCTCTGGGCCAGGACCAAATGGCAAAACCTCAGCGCCCTCCTCAGCACTAGCTCAGACTTTGCATCTCCATAAAAGCGCCTGCTGGGCTTGTCATCTTCTGCTCTGCTGGGCTTGTCGTCTTCAGCTCTACGCCGCCACCGGCTTCCCCACTGGAGTTTTGCGAAGGCTGCGGGGGCGAAGACATGAGGTAAATGTGGCAGGCATCAGTTGCAGCATACAGCGGCGACAGAACCAGGGCATTTGATGAGGCCAGAGATATGTCGAGGCCTCTTTCTCCTGCCCCTCAGTCTCCTGGCCCTGGGTCTCCTCGCTGTCCTTCTCGTCAATGGGAACTGGATCCTCTGGAGCCTCAGGGTGGCTCTACAATCCACTATTCATCAACCCTCCCTTCCATGATTTTTTCCTTGAAACATGACACCTTGTTTAGAATGGTTGAGGAAGCCCCCATGGAGATCATAAGCAAAAATTGAATAAACACCGATTCCGACGAAGAAGACGATGATCACGGCATAGACGTCACAGCTTCCATTCGGCTGATAGCGCCGGGCTTCACGTGAGCCGGTGACCCTGTGATACAAAGTTTCAACCCCTCCCTCCTTCTGTACTGGTTAACAGTTTCATATATATTTGTTGGTTCAACACCAGCCTTGGAACCCACAAGACATGAACGGTTAACTGGAACTCAGCCCCAGACCTCATTTGTGACAGAACCCTGGCTGTCAAAGATGTAATTCTGTGTCAGTGGGCAAGGCGACCTGGAAGACCTTTGTTGCTAGAGCAAGGGGATCCTCCAGACCACATTCTGGAGTACAATATCAATGGTTTTGCTGAACAATACTGGAAGCATGAACTGGTAGAAACCTACACGCCTCTTTGAATGATCGCGCCAACCTGACACATGTGGAGACAACGTGCCAGGCCGTGCATTGGATGGACAAAATTTGGAACAAAGGGGGATGAATTTGTGTGCATGGAAAGCTGGCAATGAGGCTACTGGTCTTTATAAGGGGTGATGTGAACCGAACCCATCCGAACCCATATGGTTTGGTGCAGCTTTGGACTGTCAACCTCGCCAGGATTTGCCGCTGGTGGTCACGGTCTCCCACCGCGAGAAGCTGGGATTGGCCGCTCGGCGTGGTGCGTGGAGCGATATGCGAAACGTGCGGAGCGTGGGAAAACTGGCCGGATTCTTTGGGTTCACGTATAGTTGTGTTTTGAAAGAACAACGGAAATCATGTTGTTCGTCCTTTTTGTGGGTAAGCAGGTCTATTTTCCGAATTTTCCAGTTCACTTCACTATATATGGATATATATTGTTAGGCAAATGTGGCTCAAGTGACATACCCACACAGCTACCCACAGGGCTAGGTCATTTGTGCTCACACATCGAGCAATACAGGATGTCTGGGTCTGGAAACCTGGTGTCATAGGACCTTTGGACGCCTCCACAAAAGTCATGCGTCTTCACTGAACGCCTCAATTTTCCGTGGGTTGTGAGGGTTGTGGCCTGATGACACAGGACTTATATAAGGGCAATTGACCATGTTGGTTCCAACCTGATGACATAGGCTTTTGGAATCGCCATATATGTTCGACAAATCCTAAGTTACTAGTCAGTAGTACTATTTATAAATACACAGTTTTCTGCTTTGGTTTGCAGTTACAGATATTTACAAGGCAAAGTGTGACCATGTTGAGGGATTGCAGATTTGAGGTAGGCATGCGAGTAACAGTTGACAGGGTTGTGGGCAAACGCAAGGAGCTCCACTTTGCACCTGAAGGATTTGTGATTTGACGACTTGGTTGTTCATGGCATGATCTCGTGACACCCTCCCGCACAGCTCGGTTGTTTTGGGTCACCATGTTAGGACCTAAGTTATGCCAGTGAAGTTC
Organism: Durusdinium trenchii; assembly: GCA_963970005.1. Lineage (NCBI taxonomy): Eukaryota > Dinophyceae > Suessiales > Symbiodiniaceae > Durusdinium > Durusdinium trenchii. The sequence continues at coordinate 1,558,792 of CAXAMN010005669.1, forward strand.
TCCGCCACCACTTGGCAGCAGGGGTGCAAACTAATGGTCGTGGAGTACTGAGAGATATACTGAGTACGGAATCTCGTTCCCAATCAATGCAGAGGACCTCCCAACGGTTTTACCTGAAAGAAGAGCAGGCAGCAGGGGGCTTCATGACTTCAACCACCCATTTAAACAGGTTCAAGAAAGGTTTTGTGGTTTCGCTTAGGGATCTTGGGTTGATTGTTCATTTTTCCCGAACTACAGAATCCTTTTCTGAGAAAACATGTCTTCCCCGGTTCGTCAAGGAGGTCCAGCTTCCGCTGTGATGAAGTGTCCTTTGCTTCTGCCCGGCCCGCCCAGGTTCAGCAGGAGACGCTAGGTGCGCCACGCGTCGCGACGACGGCGGGTGCGCGACGGGGTGTCGCGGGCAAAGACGTCGCAGGTGACGACCGGGTGGTTTTTGCTGGGATGTGTTCTCCATCAGCTGTAGTAAGAATCCAATAATTATCGCTTTGGGTATAGTGTATGCCTTTCAAGCACCTGTGCCTGTGACATCATGCATCCTGTGGGAGAAGCCTTCACTGGCCAGTTGTATGTAGAACACAGCAGTGACGTCATGATAAGAAGGAACATATAAATGTACTTGACCGGACCATCGTGAGTCCCAATGTACTGAAATCACTTGCAATGGATAGGATACCAGCAAGGAGCTGTTCAAGCATGGAACCTCGGATCATCTCCATGCTTTAAATGCTTTACAGTTATGACCAGGAGTCACAAGACGGGGTGGCTTAGCTCGTCCCATCCAGTGGCCGTGGATGTAGTAGCTGCGGCACCCCAAAGCAAGCTCCGCATCCCGTCGAACGTGACTGCTGGGAGCTTGATTCTTGGTCTCCGGTCCTTTCCTTTTGGAAGAGCTCCCCCAGAAGTCAGGTCAGGACCACCCACGCTTCGCCCCAAACGCGCCCCAAACCGCGAACTGGACCATGCAGTGTTCATCTCACGGTCGCCACGCTGGGTTGTCTGGGTGGTGCTGGAAGGTTTGATGTTTGCTGATTGGTGCGACTTCTTTTTCCTCAGGTTCCTGAGGATGGTGTTATATGGTGTTCCTCCCCCTGACCAAGAAGTCCCCTCAGCCTAATAGTACCTATTTGGGATCCAGCCACCCTCGTTCCCGACTTAATTTTGGCTGTCCTTTGCTGTATTGGTTCACACCCAACTTCGGGTAGAAGTTGGCACAGTCAGGACTGGGCATTGCGGAGGATGCAGTGCGGCGACTGCAGGGGCTCCTGGAATGTGACTGAAGGAAGCCCGAAAGGAGGGTGTGTTGAGGGCCCAAAAAATCTCGGAAGCCTCAGATGGAATAAAGTATCTCTTCCTTTGGCCGCGATACATACAATCAAAACGGAAAGGAGCGGAACAAATGATTGGTGTAGGACACCGTAGGTTTTGTTTGTTAAAACCACCCAGAGACCCATCCAGATTCGCCGACTATTCTGAATGGATGGACCCCAATTTGTGCAGGCAGGGCAATTGAGACAGCCATGATGTGATTCTAGGAACAAGAAGCTACTAGGAGCAAAGGGCATCGCTACTAGGAACAAGAAGCTACTAGTAACAAGAAGCTACTAGTAACAAGGGCATCGCTACTTGTTTCTTTTGCGAGTCTTTACAGGGTAGTGGGCCTGATCGAGGATCGTTCGGCAACGTGCGGGGCAACTTACGCGGGACGTTCGTCCAACAGGCAGCAGGATCACTTGATCAGTTGCTGGAGTTCATCCTTGTCTAGTCAAGTCTAGTCTAGATCATCAAGGCATCTTTGTAGCCTTTAACTATACACATACCAGCTTTGGCCATCCAGTGGCCCCCCCGTGGTGACCGCACGAGCCCGTCGAACCAGACCTATTTTGGGTGGCTGAAGCCTGTCATTTGTACTTCCATGCATGTTCCCTGCTAGTTTCAGGGTAACAAGATGTTGTTTTTTTGGACATGTGTCCATGCATTTCAAATTTCCCCCACCCCTCCTTTAGGACTTTCCAGCCTTCCACCGCCACAAAGCTCACTCGCTTCCCCAGTCTCTCCGTCCCAGGCTGACCCGGCTGCGCCCGGCGGTGCTCTTCGCACGGACGGGACTGCAGGTGCGGTGAGAAATCACCGTGATCCGCGGCGGGTTGTCCGAGGTCGGGTTGGAGAGTGTACCGTTCAACTGGGGTTGATTTGTCGGTTCCAACTTCTACCCGCTGGGTGGTCATAGCTATAGCCATATTCTAGCAAAGGACTGCCAAAGGAAAGTCTGGTGCGACGAAAGTATGGAATGAAGGTGGTTGGATCCGAATTGATCGGTAGCATAGATTTAGAGGGGTCGGGGTCATTCCCACCCTGACTTTCGTTGCACCAGCGGTGGGACATCTTCCGACCCAATGGGTGGAAAGGTCGTGGCCATCGTTGCCTGAAACCGTCGCCGCCGTCGTCGTCGCGTTATTCGAATGATAAAGCGTTCCCTGCAGGTCCAGAATGGAGCGCATTGAACTGGAGTTATAAACCTCCATAATGCACTACTATTCACTACTCAATGGATCTCAATGGGCCTGGGGTTTTCGTGACCAGATTCCACTGGGTCTTTGGATCTGTAGGGTTTTGCATTCTGAATTCCAGTCCTTTGGTGACCAAGTACAAACATCACCATTGCGGAAAGAAAGGGAACATAGACAGAACATCACAAGTGTATGGGTTTCAACATCAACAAAACATCAGACCAAACATGATCGCTCAAAATCCCCACAGCATGATACAGTGCACACCCAATGACTATACACATGGGACGCATGGGATGTGCGCCCAAGAGTTATCTAAGACGATCCAACAGCTGGCAGCTGGCAATATCATCCTCAGAAGCTGAAAAAGAATCGTATGACGATCCAACTTCCGTATATACATCCAACCAACCAAACAACCACCCACCCAGCCAACCAACCAACCAACCAGCCATGAACACATCCACCGGAAACAAACCCGCCGCGTACGGCCAAACCCTCCAACCGCCCCACCGAGGCCTCGCCCCACGCCGTGGCCTCCCAGTGCGCCACGAGGCGCCACCGGTCAGTTCGGCCGGGTCGGGGTCGGTACCCGGTCACCGGGTCGGAGATACGCCCATCCGATTAGAAGAAGCTCCTATTGATTAGAAGATATTAAGATGTTGTTGTTGTTGTTGTTGTTGTTGTTGTTTGATTTGATGCAAGCAACTCTTTGGCTATGGCCCCTTTCAAATCACCAGGCCATAGCCAAGACATCAGCTTTGTTCATATATACCGTGGGGAGTTGGAAACACACCGGGTGACAGGATGATTCATCGGGCGAAGCGCCTGATGGATGAGAAGAAGGGAGTGGACCACCAGGTTCTACGTAGAACTACACGGCTAGGGCAGGGCTGGCTTTTAACGGTAGTGGCAGAAGGAAGTATGTGTTGGCATTGGCAGAGATCATCACCGCTGGCCCGTTTGAGGTGAATAAACATGAAGGCAAAAGAATGCGATAGACAGAAAAGGCCACGGATGAGACCACCTTAGGCGAACGTATAAAGAGAAAAACACATGAAACATGATAGTGGCAGATTGCCTGGTTCCTTTCTAGACTCACGACCAAGGGTTTTTTTTGTGTGGCATCCGGGTGTCGGCACGAGCGAGCCATTTCTCCGAGCTTTTGCGCGATGTTCTGAAGGAGTGACGATGAATGTTTCGGATGACTGAGTGAACCTCAAAAGAGATCCACCCGTTTCGCATCCAACTGGTGACTGGGCAGAAGGACTCGGCTTGGACTCCTTTGGAGCAAAGCTTCACCGAGTCGGACTCCTCGATTCACGGTAAGAGATCTTGTTTTTGTAGAGAGCGTGTCTTAGCTTACTAAGGGAGTTGAGTTAGAAGGTTCCTTGAAAAACGATAGGGGACTCCTTGAAGTTCAGGCACCACTTCCTGAGCATCCCATGTAATTCGCCACATCCTCGTGTAGTAATGGACTCTTTCAAGCCCATCTTTTTCAACACCCCCAAGCACATTCCATTGTCAAGCAGAAAGGATGTGGATGACTAGGGACTAGGAACCACTACTATCCTAGACACTCCATGGGACTGGCATATTTACCTACATTGGTGATCATTGGTGTGGATTCAGCGCATCACTGCAGGAATTTATTCACAGATGTGTTTGGGCCTGAATTCTTCACCGCTTTTTCCACCCTAAGGAGCCGGACGTATTACCAAGAACTGGAGCTGGCGCTCCATGTCCCGTGGGATGAGAATGGATGAGATAATCAATGAAATCATCTCTGTGACACCCTTTGAATGTCATCTTGATTGCAAGCACTTTAAATACTACTGGTACTACTATGGTCCCCACTCAACACCCTCCACTGGCCCGAACTCTGACCGCCGGACCTAACGGCACCGCACCCAGCGAAAAAAGCGACCCGCAAGAGGGGAAGATCTGCGTTCGCCAGGTTCAAGCTCTACACGGAGCGTTCCATCCAAACCGAGGCCGTGGCACAGGCCGAGAGACGCAACGTCCGACCGCTCCGTTGGTTTCAGCCCACTCTGGAAGGAGGCTGAGGCTATGTACGTCCAAAGACCAGGCTAGTTGCAGTACAGGAGACCAATGAACACATCCTCAGAGGAGTTAGCTGGAATCTGGCTTGTGACTTGTTATCGGGTATAAGGCAGTTGGGAACTGTCCATGTCCATACCGGATTTGTAACATGCTCATGAAGTGTCATGAAGGTAGAAGCCAAAAGGAGCAACAACGACTCGTATTACCTCTTTTTGTGGATCAGGGATGTCTTATTTTCCCTAATGGTTAAATCCCCAAACCTGGGGAATATTGTGTTTTTACAGCTCCAGGCTTCCTGGGAGCTGTAAATCCACTCAGCGATGAAGGCTCTCTAGGGCTGTATGTGGCTCTAGCCCCACATACTCAGCTCAGTGAAATCGCATGATACGAGAGTAAGCCCTCACCAAAAGAAAGGATAAACATGTGATATGGCACTACCAGAGGTGTGCTTTCCACATCTGATGAAACTAATCAAGGGCGTTCACCACTCTTTGCAAGTTTAACGAACATTGCAGTTCTTGCTTGCCACTTTTACTTTTGGGAACCCAGTGGTGCTTCAATCACCTGGTTTTGCTGACCAGGTGATTGTTATATCCATGGTGATTAGTTATATCTCCAGGTGAAATCCCCAGGCCTGGGGAATATGTGGTACATGTGTCCCACGTTCGGACCGGAACAGCGCTCCGCTCCCGTCCCGTCGATCGGACCCTGCGAGGCTCGGCAGACCTTGCATTCCGTCCTGCAGGTACCGGGAAAAGCGGGCGCGTGGCCGCGGGGGGAGAAGCGCGTTTGGCATGGAGCGATCCCAATGGATGCTAAGCTCGGATGTAGGTCCAGCTGAGGTTTTCAGGATGGCCGGCCAGGAATGTTTTGGTTGTTCCATGTCGTTTCCCCTTTTTTTAGGATTCAACAGAAAGGGATGTGGATTTCCAAGGAAATGAGACCATCTTGGGGACATCCACCTTTTCGGGCTGGAGTCTTTGATGAAAGGTGCAACTTGCTGGATGTTCTCTATATAGTGCGTCTCAGCTTGGTGGGTGAACCGGGGATGCCGCAAAGGAGTTTCACACTTTCCGGTGTTGGAGCCACCGTCTCAACGGATGGTCGATCGATCCAGTCGGATGCCAGAAACCGAAACCCTAAGGAGAATGGCACGTTCGTTTACAGCCTAGCAGGCCTACCAAGCTTGGAAGCGCTTCCAATGATCTCAGTACATAGGTTCCAGGAACTTGGGTGAACCTTTGGAATCTGGGCTCACATGGCCTGGGAAGTTCTAGGAAAGGCGAATGGGTCACATTGATGACTTGACTTGCCAGTGGGACTAGGAAAACATACACACTTATGACAGCTGTCCCATGCATAGGTCCCTGTAATTGTGTATACCTGTTTTCACTGTTTTCGGGTGCCTGTAAGTTCATGTGAACATGAATGTTCAGATCTTCCCGACAGACACATGGACTGCTGTGAGACGGGATTCTGACCAACATGTCGTCCTTAGCTAGCTTTCTAGTGAGGGCAAAGGATTTTTCACAACCAGTTCCTCATGTTGGCTTGGTGAAAGTCTCCACAAAAGAGGCATCCAGGATATGACGCACTGCAGTGGAACACTCAAGTAGTGAGAACGGGCCCAAAACCCTGCACTTCACGAACCAAATAAACTATTCAAACATCTCGCAGTTCAACAAAACATGGTGTTTTCAACACCTCAAAAGCATCGACACATCAACCAACTGAAAAAAACCCGTTCACCGGTTCTCAGCTTGGCGTGTTGCTCCACGGGTCTGACCTCCAAAGAGCCACAGGTGGCGGAACGTGCCATGGAGGTCTTGGCGTTGCTGTCCTTACTGCAAGAGCAGCGCCTCGGAACGAAGGCCCCTGGCGGTTCCGGTTTAGTTCGAGAAGCCCACGTGTTCGGAGGTTCGCCCCGTTCGGCAGCGGGAAGCCGTGAGGATGTGAGCGGAATGTTTGGATGTGAGGATGACATGGGGGTCATGGGGGCCATGACGCCCATGAATCCGTGATGTTCGACTTGGTTCTTATGAAAGACACACAATCGTTTCACCTACGAAGCTGAAGCGAAATCTGAAGTATATCAAGCCGCTGCGAAAAACCGAGGCAACTCAATTGGATTGACCTTTTCAAAAGGGCAGGATCGAAATCAGAGATTCCTTATACCCAGTGAGTGGATAATAACCTATACAACACCTACGTAATTATACATAATTCATTGTAATTTTCAGGATGCGTTTCCCCCACTAAGAACGAACAGGTGAAAGGTGTGGTTATCCCCAAATCATCCAGTTAACTAGGATTGATATAACAGGTAACCATTCATCCATAAAACCTGGTATATAAGGAAGATCTGGGAATTCATCAAATTCGTGCAGCAAGGGATGAACAACCTTCTTGTGCCATACCTAGACCCGATTTCGGCCGTACCATGCTGTGTACCCGAGAAAATGGGAAAGAATATTGGGTTTTCATAGCTAGGACGAGATGGACGTCCTCATCAGCTGCCCGCAATGGACGTTGTTGATCTTTGACACCAAGGCCCCACTTTTTCGTGTCCCTATGCCTATGCCGTCTTATGCCAACTCACATGGATGGCGCCATTCTCACGGCGCCTTTCTCATGCCTGCTTCCCTCTACAGGGGTCCTTGGGATCGTCATAACCCACAGGGCTTTTGTGGAAGACCATGGCGGGGATGAGTGGGGATGCCTTCGTAGCGGCAGCGGCTAAGAGCCAACTGGTCAGTGTTTCTCACCAATTAGAACAAAGTGGCCCTTGATTTGTCAAGGCCGACAGTGGTCATATTTGAGTCGCACCAACATGATGATGGTGGGTCAACAAGGGAATGACTCTGAACATCTCTAGACCCTACAGCAGAAGAATGTTATTTCCAGTGCCTGGGCGACATCGGCCACTTATGTTTGACGCGTGGATGCACCAGCCAATCACCAGGAATCCTTCTCTAGATGGGTGGCATCCCACTTGCAACTTAGCGCATGTGGAGCAAGTCCGAGAGAATCTCTGAGCCTTTCAGGGAGGTTTTGGTGAACAATTGCAGAGGCTCCAGGCTCACCAAGGGCTCCGTTCCATTTTTGCCTCTATACAGGGCTCCTGTTCCATATATGCTGACCCCCCCTCCAGTCAGTTCCAGGGCTGTTCTTCCAAACCTGCCTTCAAACGCGGGAAGTTCCAACCCATTTCCCGGGAAGTTCTCGGCGAATTCCCACCCCGTGGGCGCCGCGGCGCCGCCGAGGAAGAGCGCTTACCGGGTGCTGCGGAGCAGCTTGTTGAAGGAAGACTTGCTGCAGACGCCCGGCAGAAGCGAGCGTCACACGGAAACGGCCAAACCCCAAGCAGTGTGGTCACACGGTGGTCACACGGGGTCACGGAAAACGGGGTTCATGGGGACCAGGCCGGGTTCTGATCGTAGGTTCTCGCATCCGTGTGTTATATATGAAGATTCAGTCTTCCGAGTTTTTGGGAGGTTTTCTCTATGTCACGAAAGCTAGCGAAGCTAGCTGGAGTTACTCTTGCGATAGCAAGGTTTCTTTCCACCCGGTGCAAATCCTAACCCCTGATTTTTCAGGTCGAAGACCCCCCCCCTTCCTCCTCCCTCCTCCCCTCTCCTCCTCCTTGTCTTCCTCCCACTTCCTCCCACCTTCTCTCCCTCCCTCCCTCCCTCCTCCCTCTTCGTAAGTTCGACTCCGTCCTGTCGTCGCTCTTTGGCATGCGGTTAGCGTTGCGTATCTTGCGGCCGCACTCGCTCACTCTCACTGTCTCACTGTTTTTTTTTTTTTTTGCTCGGTTCTTTCTCTCTGCTGCAGTCGACTCCCGCACCGTCAAGGGAAAAGCGGGTCCCGACAAGGCTCGTTCTCCTTGTATCGGGGAGGCCTAGCTGCTAGAGCTGGGTGCAAAGGCCAGCTTTGTCTGCTTCGCCCTTCCAGGGCATTCTTGTGCCATCCACGGTTGCACTTTGCCTCCTGTCATCTTGGAGACTTTGAAGCACTTCTGACATTCAAGCCACTGACCCCTCTGCATCAGCTGGTGCTGGGGGTGGACTCTCATGCGCAGATTGAGGTCCTGCTCTGTCACTGCGGCATATTGGCAGGGTTCATTTGCCAGCCTGTGGAGAGTCTCCTTACCACATCTGCGAGCAACCTTGATCCAACATCGGCTGCATCCAAAGGAGCTGGCTCGCAGATACCAACGGTGCCCTGGCTGGTGATCCTGTTGCAGGGACGAAGCATTGAGCATGTCCTCCATGATATTTGTCAAAGTCTTGACCTTCTCGCCGGGGCACACCGTGGCTGCCTTGGCCTCAATCTCAGCATGCGTTGAGCAGCTCTTGATGTGAAGGCCGCACAACAGGCACAGCAGTCCTTGGCCCTTCAACTGCCATTGGTGCTCACCAGGGCCATTGTCTTTTTGACTCATCCTGCGGAGCACATCCAAGCGCCCCCGCGGTCTCTCTGGCTGTACCTTGTAGGGTGCAACCACTGGCTCCACATGCCCATTCATGTAGTGCTCCGGATCAGTGAGGAGGGTTCCAACTCGATGCGCTGCTGCCTCATACACCTCCTGGTACCACTTGTCATCTTCCTGGAGCTGAAGTTCAAGCTGTCTCACTGTCTCACTGTCTCACTGTCTCTCTCTCTCTCTCTCATCTCTCTCATCTCTTTCTCATCTCTCTCATCTCTCTCTCCTCTCTCTCTCTCTCTCCTCTCTGTCTCTCGTCTTTCCGTCTCTCTTCTCTCTCTTCTCTCGCAGGAGGATCCGGGCAAAGAGCCACATATAAAGGACTCTTCACCCCTGCCTCCAAAAAGAGCGCCGTGTTTTTTCCTACCTCGCTGCCCTCCACTTTCCCATTCTGGAGCGCTAGCTTTCGCCCCCCCCCCCCTTGGCCTCAAGTTCATACATGACTCAACCCATCCATGAACATTTGCCGCCCCATTGACTTCCAAATATTTCACCAGCAGTTTCACCAGCCCAGAGTCGTGTTTGGTTGTGTTTCATTCTAAAGAATCCCTTCCGTATCTTCAGAATCTGGTTAGACACCTGTGGCACAGGCCCCGCTCCGATTCTCTGGCTCGGTTTTTGGATCCGGTCGTCGTTCCTCGCTCAGTGGTTGAATTTTTCCAGAGATTCTATGGCTGCCAAGTCGTGGATGTTTTTGCCCTAGGGATCCAGTCGTACCTTCTCAGAAGGTACTTGGACCCTCCAAAGCTACATTACAGTGCCTCCGATCACCTTCTGAGAAGGTACAACTGGATCCCTAGGGTTGGATTGATACACAACCGATTCGAAGAGAATGGAATCCTCCCTTTTCGTGGAAGGCAGCCTTGTACTCGTAAGAGAGATGTGCGTGGGATTTGTTTAAGAGGGATGTCTCCAACCAATGGGTTTTGCTCCAATGGTCCTTCCTTCGGTGGGTCTCTGGGAGGTCTCCGTATTACTCACCCGCTACAGGCGATTGGTCGGGAATGAGGGAAGGATTCCAAGCACTGAAATTGGGAGACCCACCAAAGCCTAGAACCTGTGATGCACCAAGACATATTCAATACATTGACCCACCCAAACCCAGACATACCCAGACCATCCATGGGACTGGCATATGTACCCACCTTGGGGGTGGTTTCAGTGGTTTCCATGTACCTAAATCTATGCCATACACTCCATGTATGCCATATAAGCCTACATTGGGGTGGTTTTGGTGGTCAATGTAGGCATATATGCCATACATGGAGTGTCTGGGAAACAAACCAAACGCCTCGTCCTTCGGGTCCTTTGGCCCCGATTGAATCAGGACACTGCAGAGGACAAGCTTTGGGAAACTGGCACGGGCGCCCTTGGGCGGGGTCCGACCAGGGCTACCCAGGACTGGACGGGGCTACACGGTGGACCAAGCCGATTCTCACGGATGAAAGCAGCATAGAAGGCCAAAGGAAGTCAACATATCAATTGATCCTGGAAAGCCATTGCTGTTCTTCCATTGCTGAGTGTTGAGGTGCTTCTTGAGGTGCTGAGCTTCCTTGATTTGAACGTGGACTCCTCCACACGCACGAGATCCCTTAAACATCCTCCAACGGAGCAAATCCACGGAAGGTCCAGGTGCTGGATTCAGACTCTCGACACTTGGCTCGTGGATGCTGTGCTGAAGTCTGAAGTCAGTACCATCCTCTTTTTCAGGACATTTGGAAGACCATGTTCCTCTATGTCTACAACGCACTGACTGGTGGTTTTCAGGTTCCATGTAGACATATGTAGACCATCTTCCCTCTTTTTCAGGATGGATTCTCATTCAAGTTCACCCTTTCTTCCCAATCCAATTCCAAACCGGTTGGCTCTCAGGTGGAGAGCGATGAGGCGCCGCCCGCCAGGGCGCCGCGGGGTTTTTCTCGAGCGGTATTCGTTTCCAACCTACCCACTGCGGAGGTTTCGGGGGGTCGTTGCCGTTTTTTCTCTTGTTTAAGTTTGGTATACACGAAGCATGTATCGGACACTGTGCCACTACCTATTTGGGGACCTGAAACTTAAAAGATACTAAATGGATCTAAATGGTTATACCGATGCCGATGAGGAGTAGATGCTGTTTTCTCCAAGCGCGCCTGGCGTGTCAGATTCGCTCCTAGGTTCCCTCATCTGACTGGTGAGATCGAGTGACTTGGTCCAATATGACTATCCTAAACCCTTTGAAAGGGATTGGATCACTCCGGACAGTTTGGAACAGGTTGAAACTCCCCCTGTCCACCTTTTACACCCAACCCTCCCTGTCACATGTCGCTCCTGAGCTTTACTTCCTTCGTTCCGCTCGCTCCACTGGGCCCTCCGCCGAGTCCTGCGCGCACGGTGCGCTCTGCTCGTCGCAAACTGGGCTCGTCCCTCAGGCGTTGGACCCAGCGGTCCAGCTCTGCACTGCCTTCTTGATGGAGAGCCGGGATGCTTGGCGATGGAGCAACCATGCGGAACCAAAGCGCGATGGCGATGGTCAAGGTTTCAAAGGCAGAAAAGCACCAAGGTTCGCTGCGGCAGGCTCTCCATGTTGGAAGGCTCCAAAAAGACTAGTTCCGTTCCATTGTGTTTCTTTTGGTTCCAACTCTTGGGCTCAACTTGCATCGTTTGGGTTGATCCTGGATCCTTTCTGATCCTGGCCCGCAAGTCATGCTTTTGTGGGCCCTTTAGACTGCGGGCCTTTTTGCGCCCTGTCAGTACAGCCAAACCCTAGACATGCCTTGCCGGCAGAGGAAGCTGCCAGCGGGCAGCAGAGAGAGAGAGAGAGAGATAGAGATAGAGAGAAAGAGAAAACCGAAAGAGCGAGAAAGGCGGCCGAGGCAGCAGAGGCGGCTTTTGTAAAAGACGTTGGCACTTGGAGCAAGTAAGACAGCATTTGAGCAGGTCAGATGACATCGGCACTTGTTCACGCCTGGTCCAACTGACTTTGCATCCTGGTCAGAGGGCTGGAGTCATTGCAGTGGCCCCGGTAAGAATCCATACAGGCGGAAAAGGAGACATCCTCAGCATCCAATCTGCGAGCCTGAAGCAGGTCCTGCTCCAGAGAGCAACTCATCATTCCGCCAGCTGGCAAGCCCAAAACCACCCCTCTCCATGGATGCTGCCGCGGCTACTTCTGTAATTGGGGCATTTTGCGATCATCTCCGTGGATCCTGCACGTCTTTGTTATAGAAGACTCAGGTGGCTTGCCACATCTTGCCACACAGAAGACACACAGATCAAGCTACTTGGGGATGGGTCATGGCACCAGAAAACCGTTCCGACCTGGAAGGTCTGTTACTCAAAGAGGTTCTGACGCCGCAGCCAGGCTCATCCTCCACTGGAGGGATCTGGAGGGTCATTCGTGATGAGCAAGATTTGTTGATGTGGTCGGAAGGTTCTTGGCATGTCCAGCCACAGAGTTGTAGGTCATCTCATGTCGTCTCAATCCCAGCACTTGAAATCGACTATGGAATCAGGTATAGTCCACCTACCGAGGGTTCCGTGCCACTCGGCATTGTTCTTACCTCTATAACCCAAAGCCGTATACCCAGACAACTCCCTGGGACTGGAAGAGGACTGCCGCCCCAGACCCCCAACCACCACCCCAATGGGAGGCAGTCCTATGGCAGTCCCAGACAGGTCGTGTTTGGGTACCATTTGGCGGACTCCCACGAACCCATCTTCCTGCGGTCGAATGACTCCCGACTGCCTCGTGGCCGATCTCCACACGTATTTCAGCCTTCATCACCTCTGAACGGGCCGGGCGAGCCATTGGCTCCTTACCCAGGCAGATTGGGGCACTCATTTAGGGTCTCACAAGGTGATTGGAGACACTGCTTATGTAGGTGCCAGGGCATTACAAGTACCTTCCGAACAATTGGATCCCTATAGGGAAGGGGTCAAAGCCCAGGTGCTTCAGTGAGATGACTGGACCCAAGGGCTCCGAACGTCCCATATCCTCAGCTGACCGGTGGTCTTCGAACCCCCATGGCCCACCCACCCCTGGCCCACCTTCTCCGATGGCTGATGGCCGGAGGGGGGTGGCCGGAACGGACCCAAGACGGGTGGCCTTATCGGCTCCGTCGCGCCGGCACCCATTAGGTGGCCTCACAACGCCCTCCGTGGACTTGGAGGCGCTGCGTTCCGAGCCGGGCTCCGTGCTGGTGGGTGCTGGGAGTCGGCGTCGGATGGGATGTGCCAGGAGTCAGTGGTGAGTCTTGGTCTACGGCCAGCCCCTAGTAGCGTCCTTGCGGTCCTTGTTCACTTGCTTCAAGAGGTCCAGTATGATCATGCATATGCAGTTCTTGGCAGAAGAACTCCTTGGCCCACACGCACACCGATTGCCGCAGGAATAAGAAATCATCGGATCATGGAGGATCATGCAGGGGTCTGGGGGTCTCAACAGAGTTGTTTGGCAATTTCGCATGGGGATACCTTTTACTGAGCAAGAATTCAACAGATCTTGTCCACACTCTGGTCACCCCCTTGCCAGGCACCTGTACCGGTGGCGCCTGTGGCGCGTCCACTGACGGCGCCGCGCGAGTACCCGCGCTTTCGGGGAGCTTCGGCAGGCGACCCAGGGGTGCTTTTAAATTCTCCGGTCGGCCCAGCGCGCGGTCGGCTGAAGAAGAGTTTTGGGGTCACAAAAATGAACGATCCACACATTCTTATGTTCCCAAAGATGTTCCACTCATGTGTTCCGAAGTCAAACAGCTACAGTTGAAGAAGTTTTTGTATCAACACTGCACAGTCACGCTCCAAACAGCCCTTGAGGGTCCCTCATCCGGCCCCTGCTGAAAAAGGAGGGTCCCTGCTTCCGTTTGGCAGGAGGGATTCCCAAACCATTTGCTGTTCGACGAAGAGGACGGAAATCCTTACTTGCTTCCGGATCATATTCCCGCAACAGCAACAACGATTGGCAGCAGCAGTGGACATTTGGCCTTCCAAAACCCCCTTTTTTTGCCAACAAGGCTTATGGCCACAACCGGTGAGAATTTGGAGAATCTCCAAACCACAACAACCGGGTATAGAAACAACATGAAACAACCTGTTGCTCCTGATGATCCCCGTTTCCATGCGCCAAGCGTGGTTTGTACAAAGAAAGACACACCATTCCCAGACACTCCATGTATGTCATATATATGCCGCCCCATTGACCCCTCAAACCACCCACCCCTGGCCTGATCGGCAGTCCTATGGCAGTCCCAGACAGGTCGTGTCTGGGATTGAGCTTCCCTCGTCCGATCGGTCGACCGCTGCAATCCAACGCTGCGAAGCAAATCGAAGCAATGCGAAGCAATGCGACGCGCAGTGCATACAACGTGCTGACGTTTGTTTGTACATAATCCCTAGGGATCCAAGTACCTTCTCAGAAGGTGATCGGAGGCACTGTTATGTAGGTTTGGAGGGTCCAAGTACCTTCTGAGAAGGTACTTGGATCCCTAGGGAATGTAATTTGATTTGGCATTCACTATTCCTCACTGCATTCCGCAGCCTGCCCAGACCACTATTATTTTTTTTTACGACCCAATTTGGTTCGGCAAAATCCTGGGTAATTCAAAGAATGGTTCTTCGGTAAAGACTACAACAATTGTTCTTGGAGTTTGGTTCTGTCCACCAGAGTCTTCATACGGCCATGGCACAAATGGTCCGCCCTTCCTTCGTTTGCATCGCGCGCGATCGCGATCGCGCGAAAGCGCCGCGCTAGGCTTGTGCCGTGACCTGGAGGAACAGCGCCTGGGCTTTTGCGGTTAGGAGCGAGCGCAGAAGGTCCAGCTCCGGAGTTTGGAAGAAAAAATGGCGTCCACGACATGGGAAGGAACTGTATCCCAGACACGACCTGTTTGGGACATATTTACATATAACATTGACTCCTTTTCACCCACCGGTAAAATATGCCCGTCCCGTTCATCGTGTTTTGGTATTGTTGCTCCAAGCAAGGGGGTTCCCCTGGGAGCAGGGGAGCGGAACAAAGTTCCGGCTCCCTGTTTGATGGAGAACTATTACCCATGATGCCGCCTGAGCACCAGGAAGTTAGATATACGGTATACGGTCAATTTCTCGGCATTGGTTCCAGAGGTGCCACAGATGTGACAACACAGGAGATCATGGCTAAGATCAGCACAAACTTGTTGCCAAATTGAGTGGGATTTTGTTGGTCGATGGTCTACCCACATTTGGGTGTTTGATCTATCTTTGTATCCTGTTTCCACAGGCACCTGGCTGGTGCTCAAGTTGCTTTTGGTAGTTTGACACCAGTCATAGTTGAAGAGTTTCACACATCTGCCATCTAGTACAGCTATGGATCATTAAAGATATCAAACGTATAGCCCCTAAACATGTATTGGGTCTGGGGTCTTCAGTATGTGGACGCCAGGCATATTCACCGCGCACCGCCTTCTTGCGCCTTCTGAAGCTGAGGTGTCCGAAGATCTTTCAACGCTTGGATCTCTCAGTGGTGCTTCAGCTGCAGGGGAGGGGAACAGCTGAGCTTGGAAACAGCTGAGCGTGGAGGAAACTGGAACGGCCCTGACCCGGTTCGTTCCTCGGGTTCGTTCCTTGGGTTCGTTCCAGGTTCAGCTGTTACAGGTGCAGGTCATGTCACACGGTCATGTCCCATTTTTTGGGGTAACACAGTGGGAAGAAGGAGCAGCTTTGATTGAAGAAAGAGGATCCATTCCAGAGAGGTTGTTCTTCGCTCTTAAGTGGACTTACAAGACGGGCAAGTTATAAACCGTGCAACCAGCATCAACCAGTGTCCAGCTTCCAGTTGAGAGACATGTTGTTTGTTTTATGTTCTGTTTTGTTCTGTTCTGTTCTGTTCTGTTTGTTTGCTTGTTTGCTTGTTTGAATTTGTTTGTTTTGTTATGTTGTTTGTTTGGTTGCTTGCTTTTTGTGTGTTGTTTGTTGGTGGTATGAAAGGTTCTGAAGGTTCTTTCTTTGCTACAAGCCTAATACAAACACATTCTTCTGATCAAAAATACCAATATGGGAAAAACATCGTGGATATCGATAATCAATGATCAGCCATAGTTGGCAAGTACATCACGTCACGTTTGAAGACGTCTCTCCACTTGTTCTTCACAGACCAAGCTGAGAAACATTTTGTCATTTGTCCGTCAACTTCCCCGATGCTTCACCAACTTCACCAAGGTTTCACCAACTGTTCCACCAATTTCACCAACTGTTCACCGAATTCTTCCGTGGAGGGACATATCCTTGGACCTGGGGATATGTATTCGTGGGGTTACGGGTTACCTGCTGTGTAAAAATGATATACACACATGTACAGGGTGCTTGATGCAGGCTTTCGTTGCACTGGGTGATCACCTCCATCCAAGCCCTTCCCGAAGTATTAAAGCAACAACAATAACAACAACCACTATTAAGTTGTCCAAATACATGCATTTTGGCAGGAAGAAGTGTTTTACACTGATACAAACTGGGCAAATTGGCGGGAAGTGTTTAGGACTGTCGCGCAAAAGATCTTGAACAATTCCTGCATGTTTCTACCAGCAACTGTCAGATTGGAGGGTGTGTACAGTAGGATGTGTAGCCAAACGGCCTGTAGGGCTATCTACCACAGATTGATGAATGTGTGTGATGATGCCTCCTTGAACATCATGCTCCATTCATCAATTTCGTTGGGGTTCTCGCGAAACCGAGAAAACCTATGCAACCATTTTTGCGCGCAAAGGAAAAGCAGGGTCAACTTTTCACAACAAAAACACTTTGTGGACTGCTGGTAAACTCCAGCCCGAAGACAAATGGGTGAAAATCGTGAAAGGTGAAAAGCAGAATGACCACGTTTTCTTGACCAGTTCCGAGGTGAATGCTCGACTGGGACAAACTCCTGCGACGCCCTTGGCAGCCGCTTGGATTGAAGGATCGACGAGGGGACACCCTGGGCCTGTGGGTGGCGAATGCTAGCTGCCAGGCGAAGCAATCAGTGGTCGTTTAGGTTTGCTGAGTGTGGAGATCGACCGGAACCTCGGTGACATCCGGTGCGGATGTTCTGTTAGACCTTTCATGTCGTGCGCACACGTGCAGTGGTGGTATAGTTCAAGTTCTGTTTGACCCGTTTTTGGTCACACGATGTCATGTGACCATCTTTCGGAACTCGGAACGTCTTGAGGGAACCCCAGGGAACCCGGCAACCCTGACTCGATCGAACAGCACTGGGAACCCAGTGCCGAAACGATCCGAAACGTCTCGTGTCACCGGCAGCCAAGCGCGTTGGCTCGGTGCCGCGAGTCCCGTTACGAGAATTCAAGCGGGTGGCGCGCCAAGCGCAGGTGAAGGTAGATGTTTTTAATACAGTTGGGACCATCAGATCCCACCCAATCTCATCAGTTTCAGTGCTTCCAGAAGGTAAAGAAGGCAAGAACAGCAACTATAGTGTCTTTGACAGTTGGGTAACAAAATAATCTAATGTTATTTTCAGAGAAAATCTGAAAGAGGCCAACCTGCTGAAGTTCTTGCGAGAGCCTAATCAGATTGCCCATGGTGAACTATAGTGGAGCTTGGATCTACGGATGGGGCTTGTTCCGACGGATGCTCCATGGCATTCCCTGGTGTTTAGCCCCAGCATGTGAATGAAGAACCCAGACATGATCTCTTTTGGACGGGCATATAGCTCCATACATTGACCCATATGGACCCCGACTTCACCCACCCCTCCCACCTGATCGGAAGCCATCTGCGAGCTTCTGTCCCATGGACTGGACTGGGAACTGGGGATGAAAATCACAGAACATCACCATCAATCACGATCACGATTCGACTAATCCTGGTTCTGAAGCTGACCCTCCTGATTCTTTCCGTATCGAGTTCCGAGGCTGCCACCTTGGCCAAGGTGGTGTCCGGTGTGGTCGACGCTGGGAGATGAGCAGAGGAGAAGCTTCCCAGAGGAGCTGATAGAAGTGTTTTGAATCAGATAATTCTGGGTTGAGTGAAGCGTTTCTTTTTGTGTTGGAGACTGGCCACCATGAAGGTCGTAAGTACTATAGTTGTCCGTGGGTTTCCTGTGGTACGGTAGATAAAAGGTAGTTATATAGCTAGGTATAACTTCCAATTGTGTTGCGTCCACGTGGTGGTGAGCACACATTGGCTGCATCTCGCATCTTACACTGAACTCCACACTATGCACGCCCCAAGTCGATAATTGTGGTCAACATTGTCATTGAAGCAGTCATGTCAGTCATTCTTGGTGGATGTAGCGGCACCAATCCCTGGCGATTTCGCACTGAAGCCGGACTTGTCAGGTGGATGAGAGCTGTTTGGAACTCCTGCATCGCTATGCACAATGCGTGTGGGAGCAAAGTGATGGGGAAAGAGTCGCGGTATTTGCAGGGAAGGCCACTCCCAGTCACCCTTCACAGAAATGTTCGGGTGACACAAAGGAAGGCCACCAGACGCCTCTGCCATTCGCTTGCAGGACAGTCAACCGACGCTTGTGACAGTCAACCGATGCTGGGTTGGCTATCAAGACCGGTCGCATATACCCGCTGTCAGCCTTGCAGCCTGGGCCGGCCCAAGTTCTATCGGTCTAAGGGCCGGCTGTTCCAATGTGGCGACGAAAAACGAAAGCAGCAAAAGCCCAACGGTCTCTTCGAAGCCCAAGGGTGTTGTATCACTAACCCATGCAGATTCCAGGAATTACAGCGATATCGTGGTCACTGAATGCACTGAATTAGCTTCAGGGTATGCGAGAGCTCGTGGTATTTGTGAACCGGTCCTGCCAGCGCCCGACCCACAACATACCTTACAAGATTCACTTGGAGCCCGAAAATGGACCCTTAAGAACCTCGTTTTTGCTGTACATGACAAGGGTCTATAGAGTCTTGAGATTCTAACTAGTTACGACTACCAGGACCCTCCAAGGGGTGTCTATTTGTAGCCCCTTAGCTGTGATTCGGGGTGTCCATTAACTTGAAGGCCCTGGTATATTATCTTTTTGCCCGTGTTGATTGAGCTGGTAGCCTTCACTTTTGCGTTCACCCATGCTCACCCTCCCGAGACTGACCGGCACACCGCCAACTCCCGAGACTCGTTGTTAGGAAGTCCTAACCTTTCGCCCGGTCCTCACCTCTAAGAGGCTATGGGCATAGACACCAAGAGTACGGTGTCGGTCCTGGTGTATGGCATATGCTCCATACATTGACCCGGACTTCAACCACCCCTGGCCGTTTCTCAGTAAATCTGCCGGTCCCATGGAGTGCTTGAGACATTTGGGGAATGTCAAGTCCGTCGTTACACGTTTCAGCCCATGTCGTCTTTGTCCATCATCCCCGAGGCACTGGCAACAGGACAGAGCACACACTGCCTGAATGAAGATGTCGTATCATATGACATGCACAAAGACTAATAAAGATATACATCATCCCATATCATTCCTACAGGTCAACGACCTCATTCTACTGAAGTTGATCACACCAAGTCACTATATACAATGACTGATGGTCATGTGCAGGTGCAGGACTCGTCGGTGCAGGAGGATCCGACTTGATGGATGCCCGTCTTCAGTCCTTCCCTAGGGATCCAAGTACCTCCTCAAAAGGTACTTGGACCCTCCTGGCACCCACCACAAACACCTTCTCAGAGGGTACTTGGATCCTTAGGGCTTTGGACTCAGTCGACGTCTTGATCCCCAAGGGGAAGTTGGACGAATGCCCAGGTCTCGGTGAATTCTCCTGAGGAGCATTGGGCCAGTGACCCCAGCAACCCGCGGCCGGGTATGTGACGGGCGACGCCGGAGCCAGCGCAGGGTAGCCACCAGGGTAGCAGGCAGGCCACGATCGTGAGGCAGCCACCAGTGGGGCAGCGGTCTTTGGAACCCGGTTTTAGTCTTTGGCACCTGGCCTAGTCTAGTGGACAGCTTGCCTCACTGTCATCAGATCGGTCACCTGGGAGGCAAGACTAAGACCAGATCGGTCACCTGGCTGTTTTGAGTCTTTGGAACCACTCCCTATAGGGATCCAGTCGTACCTTGTCAAAACATACATAACAGTGCCTCCAATCACCGTACCTGAGAAGGTACGACTGGATCTTTAGGGACTGGTGACCAGCGCACTATCTAGTGGTAACTGGTAACTGGTAAACCAAGATGTGTTCCACCACACAGCATGTTTGTTCGAGGGACGGCCAACCAGGACTAATGGAGGAGAACATGTTCTAAAATGAGCTGACATGGAATGGAGCCCCTTCTCTTCACGGTGACATGGGAGTTGATCTGGGTATAATATAGAGTAGGACGATGCTGCTTTCAACACTGGTTTCTTTGTAACATGTCCAAGATGTCAGCTTAGCCAAGTTGGGTTGGGTGGTTGCTTCTGACACGATGTTAGCATAGGGATTTCCAACATGTTGTCTTCTTCAGGGGTCACAGAATACAGGCAGAATGTCAGCTTTGGGCTGGTAAAGCAAAGCAATCAGAAACATCTTCAAGCAATCAGAAATGCAGGATGTTCCATGCACGCTCCACAAAACAGATTGAACAACGCATGAGTTTCGATGTCCTTTTAGAGTTTTGGGATCGGTGTTGGAACCGTCTCGAGGCATCCTTGACGGAGACCCTCCGTTGGGCGGCCAAGTTGGGTGATGGAAGCGAAGAAGACCTTTGCAGAAAGACACTGAACGACACTTGACCAGGAGTCACAAAGGGGTGCTTATTGGAGGATAGGGGTCCCCATTATCCACTCACTTAGGGACTAGAAACCAACATTTTGTGACTTCTGGGAATGATTCGTTCACTAAACTCAAAATGATCATATCATATCATATATTTGTGTGTACCCCCCTTGACCCTCAAAGAACTCCGAAAAATGTACAAGGACCTGTTTTAATATAGGTCTTGTCACATGTTCTAGGGTACTTGAAGTCGGGTCCAGGTATATTGGTACAATGAATTGTATCCCTCGGCCTGCCAGCCTTCCCGGTCTTGGCAGGTTACCAATTCTAAAGGCTTTCAATGGTCACAGTTCCGATATTTGGTTGCTAAACCAGACAACGAACTAACGCCCTGTATTTCTTCTTTAACAAAAAGATCCTGGGGGCTTGTGCTGCGAACGATACCTGTTGTATTCCTTAAAATAGGGGGCCATACTGGGTGGATAAAATCCATGGCGTTTGACCCAAGACTTTATCGGGGTGCCAGCCTCTGAGCTACCTAACAAGGGGCTTGTCCCTTAAAATAATCCACCCAAGTAAGTGGCATGATTTGAGGGTCATTGCATTCAAATTATCCAGTATGTGTTGCATTTCCTTGGATTTTATCAAACCATCACCTCTTATCAAGTGGGCTTTTTTCCTTGGCTTATGCAGTGTCTGTACTCCACCTTTTTGCAACCCAAGGGTTGCTAAGAAAGCGAAGGGCCAACACATGCATCACCAGCACCACTAGGACAAAACAACGCCCAACTTGAAAGTGCCAAAAGATATGTTTTTAGCACGTTCCTTGTTTCCCTATCGTCATTCGCCCGACACGTGCCAACACACTGATCAACCCGAAAAGTTGAGCCTGGGATGGGAACTCATGGCTGACCATTTGGACGTCAGGCCTTTCAAAATTATCAATGTTCATTGCTGATGTGATTTATTGTACTTTTTGACCTGACTTTGAACCTCAGCCCCTCAAATATATCCACATGATCTGGCTGAGAAAGGGTCAATCTCCCAAAAAAAACCTGTACAGACCCTAGGTCCCAGTACAACGGGGTATCCTTAAAAGGCTCCTCATGTGTCCCCGATAAAGTGTTTCCACAGAAAGCTGAAACTAGAACCGCTATAGTCGTGGGTGTGTGGGCCACATTTTCTGCAACATCTTATTAGCCGAAATTGTCGGTTGCTGAAGCCCTGCTGAAGCGCTTTGCCCAAAGAGGCTTATGTTTGTTTGCTGTTCTTTTTGAAATATATCAAGTACACATGCAATATTATTACATAGAGTTGCAGAAGTGTGTATCATTTGTGTGCCCATGGGCATTTGACGTTTGCACTTTCGCCCACCTTGCCGAGATTTTGAGTGCCAGGGGTGCAAGGATATTCATGTCGACCCAACAGATATTCCGCATGATGTTACAATCGCATGTGGTGTTGCTTCACACGGGGCTGCTTAAACTCATTCACCTCCAACATAATCCAAAATAACTATTGGAAATTCGTGTGAGCAAGGAAAACTTGTGAAATGATGTGAACAGCCAAAGATGCTTTTAGGGGTGAGACCAAGTCCTGACTCCTGACATACCTTTGCCAGCCTCGACTGTGTTTGCAGTTGAAGCCGAAGCTGAAGTTCTGAGATTCATGAGTCCAAGCAAACCTGAGGTTCAAATAGACCCTTCCTGTCAGAAACACACAGTCTGTTCCAAGTTCTTTAGCTCGGGGTACTAAGTAAAAACATATTTAAAAGCCACATGCCTTACCGCTTGCACTAGCTTCTTTATTTCAGGCGTCTGTGAGGAAGCCAGAGCTATTTCTAAAATCTTTGATTACTGATGCAACCCATAACACATGCCTTCATTTCCTCGGAATTGGAAACCCAAAACCAAGCTCCTGCCGTCCGTTCGTCACGCCCAGGTCATGCGGTCCAGGAAGATCCCCAGCGAGCTGCCGAGGTGTGGCATCCGGAGGAGCTGGGACTCGAGTGGGACTGCATGGCTATATTTGTTTTATGTTTCGGGTGTGTTCATGTGTGTTCCATAACTGAATAACAGTCAGCACATATAACTAAAACGATAACAGTCAGTTTACTAAAACGGTATCACGATGTTTGGTATAGGTCCCCTGCTCTTCGGACCACGCACTGGAAGCCCAAAAGGACCTGTTATGTTTTTGTTGGCCTTTGGACCATGGTCGAAACCTGGTCGTTCTTCTGAGGGGTCCATGGGATCATTGGACTAAGGGAGAAGAAACACATGGGGCTGGGTCAGTTTACTGACCCGCTGACCTACCCAAAGAAAGGTAACAAAAACATCAGGGTTCCGGAATGGTCCGAAGCGGCGAGGTATGACGAGGTGGTCCAGGATCAGAGTGCGTGCGCATTCTGCGCTGCGCATTCAAGGATCTGGTTCTTGGACAAACTGGTGGGAGTCTTGGAACCGATGATGCAGACACCTGGGATGTGGGAGTCTTGTGGGAGTCTTTGCTTTAGAGAAGGACCTGGGATGAAGCAAAAAGAGATGGATGGACCGTGGTATGAGGCCAGTCTCTTGGGAAAATGGGTTCATGTGCCATTTCTTCGTGGTCGGAGCGGGTATGCACTGAGTGTTGATCATAACAACATATTTTACTACACTATATAGTCTATCAATGTTTATGTACAGTACATTCAATCCCAGATGGATGAAAAGCTCACGTTCGTTCCTCCCCAATGCTGGTAGTGGTCAGTGCCCTTTTTTTACATTGACATTACCTTCCAAGGGGTGTCCAATGGAGATCCGTAGTTCGGGGGCTTTCGTGGGTGATCCCGACAGGAAGGCGCTGCACTGGTAAATCGATCCGTGATTCGCAGGTGTGTGTCCAGAAGCTCCAGCAGCTGCAATTGAGCGTTGGGCCGCCCAAAGTGTTCACGGCACGAAACACGCTGACCTGATCGGTGTAGAACTGCCCCACGGTGACTTTGTGGTTGTCAAGCTGAAGATGAACAGAAGAGGTATTGAACAAACATCATGGGCACCAGGAGGTACCTCCTGGAGCTCCCCCCCCAAAAATGCACAGTTGGGTGCCAAAAGCTCCGTTCCGGTCCTTAGAGCTGTGAATTCAATTCTTGCAAAGCTCTAAATGAGCACTGAGCTGAGCATGATGCTCGATCTGACTCTAAAAACTCCTCCATGCGCAGACGATGAACAAATGCCCCTGAGACTCCACCTTTGGTTGAACAAACCATATTCCAAAGACCAACCCAGTGGTGATGGGTCCAAGTGGTCCGAATAGCAGGGGAACAGATGCGAACTGAACCTTGCGGTTGACACTTTCCACTGCGACCCGCGAAAATGGCCGCTTTGGGTGGCGTGAAGTTGTCCGTGTCACCCTTTATCAAAGGAGTCTGAGTCGGTCTGAGCTTGGTGCCTTTCAAAACCATCGAGAGTCGAGACGAAGAGGTGAGACGAAGAGAGTAGATAGGGGGCCGTACTGAGTGGATATATCCTGTACTGACCCTAGGTTTCAGTACAACCGGGTATATAGTAGATACTGTAGATACTATAAGTACCGTTTTTTGTGTATAGTGGCAATTGGACTGAGACCAAGACTTGTGAGGTGCTAGGCGCTTGTCGGCGCTTGTTGGAGAATGAGATTGAGAGGTATCCACTCAAATCCTCAGCAAGATCGGGGAACATCAACTTACAGCCTGTGCCAGCCCTGGAAAGAACCTTTCACCCACACTTTTTTTGGAATCATCATGGTGGAAGTGGATGGCATGGCCCCGAGGAGTCGGACTCTGACCAAATCCAAATACATCCAAATACCAAATACCAGGTGTTAGGCCCTATGGATCCACGTACTACATAAATAATCTCCTTCCTTACCGTACCGACCTGGTTCGGTGCATCCATAGGTGGAAGTGGATGTGTAGGGCGGGATTTCCACTTCCAGGATTCCAAGGAATCGAGGTGTTCTTTCTGGCTTCACTGGTGCCACCATAGAAACCCGGCAACCCTTGCACCTTTGCCCAGGCAGCTCGCCTCACCTCGGACACCTTACCGACGGTGGAGGTCGGTGGGGTGGACAGATCCGAGAAAGAACACCGCGTAAAGAAAAAACAGATGTCATGTCTTTTTACTTATATGATCACAGATTATTGTGATCTTCGTTTTGAACATGTGTTTTCTTCAACATGTCCTTCTTAGTCTGTTATTTGTTGGTTTGGGGCTGATGTTTATGTTGTTTTTATATTTTGTGTTGGGTGGGGAAACAAGCATCAGTGACAGACCCCTTTCTGTTCCCAGCTCGAGACAGACTATCGAACAAAATTGCTTTCTGCCGCAACGAAGCACGGACCCAGCAGAGCGCTTTGGAGTCTCAGAGTCTCGAGTCCTCTCAGCCCGGGTCAGAACCCTGGAAGTCTCGAGGACCTCATTGCTCCGATCGACCGGGGCTGAAGCGCCCCTCCGACTCCATGAGCCCCGTTTCCAGGGCCCCTCGGCAAGTCTCACCATAGCACAGCAAAAAAATGACGACATGGACTGCCTATCCCAGACACGATCTGTTTGGGACTGCCATATATACATTGACCCCCTAAAACCACCCCTGGCCTGATCGGCAGTCCTATGGCAGTCCCAAACAGGTCGTGTCTGGGTATGTAGATTTCACAGTGATTGAAAGAGGGGATCCCTTTACAGTTTGGATGGGCTTGGATCCCCAGTTCTCAAACGCAGCTCTCAAACGTCGCTGGTGGTTCTGTCATCCGTTTCCATTGTGGGATCTCAAACTGTCAAAAGCCCAAACACGACCTGTTTGGGACTGACATATTATTACTATTGAACCCAGGTCAACCACCCCAATGTATAGATAAATATGCCAGTCCCAGACAAGTCGTCTTTGGGAAGGGTTTTGGCTAACACATGGGGGTTTGCTCAAGGCAGCGGAGAAAACGTCGGCGCTGAACGTTGGCAGTTCGGGTCGTGGTGGTCGCATGGTCGTGTCCCATCTCTGGCGGCTCCAGGCGCGTGCGAGGCAAGTGCTGGAAGCCTTGCAGGGGAGCACAGGGGAGGACCCTGGCTTCAAGCGAGGAAATGAGACCGGAGTTGTTGGGGTGCGCACGAGAAGACCCTTTTTATGGGAATCATTTCAGTATACTGGCTTTGTGAGGCCTTTGAGTTGAATTGGGTTGGTTGCGTTTGGCCTCACTTCGAAGACGTTGAGTGGAGATGAGAGGATTGGCTCCGATAGATCGTGCAGCTCAACGGAACGAGCTCATACATCCTGAGATCTCCAACCTCATGACGCGATAAGTATGTTGGAAGATTTGGAAACATATTTTATGAAGCTTTGGAAACTTTCGAGTAGAAAGTTTGCGCCCGGTTCAGTTCTGTAGGGTGATTTTGGCGAAGCCAACGTCTATACGGAAAAAAAACATCATTAATATAAACTGTTGGGCAGAACATGTATTATAGTACACCAAAAGATACAGCTGCACGGATATTGAGGCGGGAAAGTCGTGTCTCCCAGTGTCTCAGAGAGTTTTAGTTTTTCAATCACAGTTGTTCCAGTGTCATTGTCATGCGGGCGGTCACCTGCATATATAGTATACCGATCAGTTGTGGTGGTTAAAAAGGGTTCAATGTAGGAGAGTCCCGTCTTTTTGGGTGTTTGCGTCTTGGATTCCCCTGGCCCCACGTGAACTGGCATGAACTCCCTTGATACTAGTAGCTTCTTGCTACTACTAGCTAGTAATGCCATTTGCTACTAGTAGCTTCTTGTTCCTAGTAGTAATGCCCTTGTTACTAGTAGCGATGCACTTGTTTGCCTGAGAAACAAGCTACGGAGCATGGTCACCTTTTTTGAGGCGCCTGGACGACCAAAAATCATGTTTCTTGACATCTCATGATATTCAGAGGAATTCAGCGTTGGTGAGCGACAACAGTTTCATTGTAGCCAACCGTCGGCTGACTATCCAGGCCCAAGTTCCCACAAGTTCCCGCCCCGACACTCCATGGGACTGGACAAAAATTATGGCCTCCATGAACCCTTTTTCAACTGGGCCCTCATGTAGTCAACATTCGTCGACTAACAAAGGCAGTGTTGGGGGACATTTCAGCCTGGTGTAAAGGCCCTCCAAGTCGGGTGTTTTCTTGGCCGCGACCAGAGGTTGAAGCACCTATATACCCTAGGGATCCAGTCGTACCTTCTCAGAAGGTACGACTGGACCCTCCTGGCACCTACATAACAGTGTCTCCAATCACCGTACCTGAGGTTCGGTACGACTGGATCCCTAGGGTATAGACTATCCCAGTTGGATACCTCACGTGACGGGTCCGATTGACCATCACTTGACCTCTCGCTCTTCTGAGGCTGGGGGCCATGTCCCAATCCCGCTGGCAGCCAGAGGATCAGGATGCGGTGTCGTTGGGTGTTGGAGTCGCAGGTCACCAAAAGGAGTCATCACAGTGATCGCAGCTCGGCAGCTGGGTGCAGCTTTATTCCATTCGTTTGGAACTTGCGATGTTAGTCTATGACAAGCTGATTCAAGTCTGAATCTTCCAGTAGTTGGAGCAATAGGTATGAAGAATTGTTGGACTCTTGGACTGTGTTTCCAGTTTCTTTGGAGACCACTATATCGAGGCAGCCCCAGCCCAGCACATTTCGGACTGGAACATACGAGGTCCCTTCCCTAATAATATGCTACCACTCCTGACCAAGCCTGCTTGGGGGTGTTGTGTTGGGATAGGCGAAAGATCTTGATGCACCCCAAGTACCAACCAGTCAACAACACCTACTCGTACTTACAAGACTTACAGTGACCTTTACTACTGCAAAATGCTTTCCTTATACTCCTTACCCTCCCCATGTTCTTCCAGGTGTGTCCCTCACCTCCACTGAAACCCGACCGCTACCCGATCGGTCGCCCGGTCGGCAGGTGTTGGCCACGCAGAGTTTGGTGGAACAACTGCTGACCAGGACGTCGCCAGTCCGGACCTGGCCGTTTGGTGTGGCGCTTGGTGTGGGGACGGGTTCACCGGTCGGAGCGTTGCCGTTTGGGGTTTCGTGGTGTTGTGGTGGACCGACGCGCAGAGAGTGTGACGCAAGAGACACGGAGATGAAAACCTGCGTTGGTCGTTCGATGATGGAATTGGACTGGAATGGTTGCTATATAGGGTTACATAGATTTACCCGATTGACCCCATGAAAATGACCCATCCGGTAACCCTTTCCAATGACTGGCAATACAGACTCATCCAGCTTTTGCTGCTTGTGAGTTGTTTCTATTCACAGCGCTTCGCGCACGAAGCCGCCCGCACGGAGTGTGTGTGCGTCTGTTCGGGCAGGACACGCGGAAGAAACACGCACGATGTGAATAGTCTGTCTCGGTCGGTCTGTCTGTCTGTCTGCCTGCCTGGCTGGCTGTCTGTCTGGGTCTGTCTGGGTCTAGATCTGTCTGGGTCTGTCTGGGTCTAGATCTGTCTGGGTCTGGTCTGTCTGGGTCGGTCTGCGTCTGTTCGGGCAGGACACACGGAAGAACACACGCACGATGTCAATAGTCTGTCCCGGTCGGTCTGGGTGTTTGTCTGTCTGTCTGTCTGCCTGTCTGTTTGTCTGCCTGTCTGTCTGTCTGCCTGTCTGTCTGTCTGCCTGTCTCTGCCTGCCTGTCTCTGCCTGCCTGCCTCTGCCTGCCTGCCTGCCTCTGCCTGCCTGCCTG
>CAXAMN010005670.1:6648-25652 GCA_963970005.1 Durusdinium trenchii
TCGCTATTAGGGTGGAGGCCATCGCTATTAGGGTGGAGGCCATTGCTATTAGGTTGGAGGCGATTGCTATTAGGGTGGAGGCCATTGCTAGTAGGTTGCAGGCCATCGCTTCTAGGTTGGATGCCATTGCTATTAGGTTTCCTCTGCTATTAGGTTGGAGGCCTTTTAAAGACACTTTGTCAGCTGCAATGTTTGAACGACCCGTTCGTGACTCTGTTGCAAGGTGCATCGGCGGCATGCGTGGCATCACATGCATGATCAGTGAAACCTCGCTGCTGGAGCGGGTGGGAAGAAATCCAGCTTGCACCAGCCAAGCCCACAGTGTGAAATAATCAAATTTGGCTAAGGATCATACTTGTTTTCCCCAAATAGCTGGAAGCAAAAGGGGTTCCCCAAAAGAGTTCCCACTTCTTTGCTTCTCTTGGAACACTGGAACTCCGATCGCAACTTTTTTCCCTGGAACCCCTGGAACCCTGAAAAACCCTGCGACTGGAGCCAGGCCGTGATCGCAACATCTTATTTGCTCTTGCCATGTACCCTGCCCCCACCACATTGCATTGCTTATCTAGCCCTACTTACTGTGCAGTCTAGATCCGGTCGATTATGACACATGACCGAGAGACTGCATAACTATGCCTAGTGAGGTTTCTTATCCAACATGCTATATGGGGTCCATCCTGGTGTATTTTCTTTCAGTAAACGAGTAGCTGCAGCACTGGCAAAGTGTCTGCGTCACAGCATTCCATTCGTGTTCCTTTTCCATGTAAGATCATATTGGAGGCCATCGCTATTGGGTTGGAGGCCATCGCTTCTAGGTAGGGGGGCAGAGCGGCCTTTCAAAGCTAGTCCTTTGGGTGTCGCATCATCGATTCCAGGACCCAATGGAGGGCATCCGCTACCGTGGACGTACCCTGCAGGATATGCCCTGTGGATTTATTTCGATTCTTTGAATCAAAGGACTCTTGATGTTTTTCTTTTTTTAAGTTATTTTTTTTCGGCCCAATGCTAACAGACTTGTCCTTAGGCATCAAGAGGAATGAGCTCGGAGATTTGTGTCAAGCATTGTGATGGATCAGCTGCACAGCACCAGGACTGCATGGATCAGCTGCCCAAAGCGCCAGGGAGCAAAATTGGTCTCCCAGAGGCAACAGACTGACGTGTGTCGACGTGGATCGGTCGATTGGAGTGGTGTTTTGATGATTTTGATGGGTCGATCCGACCAACCAAGGTGCGCCATGGGTCGACTTGTCTCTTCGTTTTGCTTCTTTGTTGGATTCCATCCTTTTGGACCTCATGTAAAGCCATTTTGGTTGGACAGAGTAGATTCAACATTTCTCTGTTGGCATATGCATTGGCAGAATTCTTAATGTTGGATCCTGATTAGTAAAATAAAATGGATCTCCTCCTAAACAAATGGGAGGCCCTCCATAATAAAATACCACCAAAACAAATCTGGATTCGTGGGAGGATTCCTTTTGCAATTGATTGTAGTATTCATTTTCCTTTCTTTTCATTTCATAGATTACAATTGGATTATACTGATACTTGTTCCTTTTCCTTTCTCAGGTTCTTTGTAGATATTCAACAGATATTCTCAGCCATCCATTTACACTACTAAGAAAGTACTATATAGAAGGTTCTCAGGTTGTTAGCAGTTTTGAAGAAGAACTAGAGAAACCTATAATCATCAATACTCCCAGCAAGCCGGCCATTGGCTTGGTATTATTAAGACTTCAGGAAAGGACTTGAGGAAACACTTTTCATAATCGAGGAATATTAAAATCAATATATTTTTGAGGATCATACGGATCAGGGGCCTTCCTGGTCTACTACCTAGAAAATTTGCTTAGGAGCAATCTTAACATAAAGGACTCATTAGGGAATTGATGGCTTTGGGAAGCTGTCACGTTTGAAGAAGAACTCGAGAAACCATATTATTATCAATAGTCTCAGCAAGCCAGTCACTGGCTTAGTAGTATGCACAAGGTTCAGAAGGATTTAACGCCCGATATAATGCATTTTTAGAGGACTCTTAGCACAAACATAAGGTTCAGAAGTATTATTTGAACACATAGTATTATTGAGGGCCCTTTTTACTAATCAGGATCCAACATTACATGCTCTTACAGTAACTCTTACATGTGTAGAATCCCGTTTGATTTTTGATGAACCAATTTGACCTTGCTGCGCAACTAGGCATCCTTTTGGCTTCTCTTGACAGATGAGATCCCCTCAGATGCAGAAGTAAAGGCATCAAGGGAGTGGGTGGATCGAGCGAATGTCGCGCTTTCAAAAGCTAGACTGGGCCCAGGAGTAGAGCATGATTCGCATTGTAACAGGGGCCAGCTGGTGTTCAATTCATTTCTTCCAATGGCCTTGATGCCAGATTGAACATACCACGCGTTTTATCAACATATACGTCCCAATCCGTTGTGGCCAAGATGTATCGAACGACTAGCTTAGCCTCAGGCGCTCAACGAAGAGCTTCACAAGAGATCTGCGCTGCCCGAGAGCGTGGTGAAGACGATTGACAGTTTACCAAAGGAGACAGATTCTGAAAAGCCACAACTTTCCTCTTGCTAATGATCTTAAACACGATTTAAGCATACGGCTTGAACGCATTGGCCTACAGGCATTGCAGACACAGGGACAAAGCATGGCTTGTCATCGTTTATGCACATCCTACCTATCCCTTCTTCAGAATATTGGCACAAGTAGTTGGTATGAACACTACAACTTGAATGTTGCAGCACTTGAATGGCCTAATCTACCAATAATAAAGCTTCCAGCTGACCACAGAGGGCTTCAAAGACATTCAAAGACCCAGAAATGGGGAAACGATTTGCCCCTGGGACAGATGTAGGATTTGTTAGGTAATTCCTGTAGGATTGCTAGGGTCATTTCTGTACTTATCTTTCTGCTTGATGAGTTGCAGAGCGACCCATGTCGTGGTATCGAGCGACCCAGGTCGTTGTATGGCTGGCAGGGCTTAGGTTGCTGAGGCCGACGGCTTTTTGCTCACCAAGAGGCCGCAGAACGGCATTCAAAGCGGTTCCAGATACTGTGAATTGCATTGTAGATGAGTGGCGCGAAGAAGCAAAGCAATGGGACTTGGGAAAGATTCCTGATATGGTCCCTGCTGGTTTGCAGTACAATCCAGATTTAAGGTCATACTATGAAGGTGAAGGGCCAGGTCAATTTGAAAACCGACCAATCCAAGTGGACGACCGTGAAGCGCCCACTGAGCTTCGCTTCCAAACTCGAGAACAGGCCTCCGACTTCCAGCTGGCGCTGGAATTCTTCGGACGATGGGATGAAGAACCAAGGTCGACGGGAATGGTGTTGGACCTGGGTTGTGGCGATGCTTTGATGGCACGGCGCTTCGTGCAGAGCAAACACTTCCAGACCGTTTTTGCCGTGGACATCCTCTGGGCGCCACTGGCGGCCGCCCGAGCGGCGGCGGAAGCTGAAAACACCTTCAAGGATGGTTTGTTGATGCTCCGCGGTGATGCACAAAGCCTGCCTTTCCGCGAGAAGCAACTGGATTTTGTATGGTGGGGCCTGGGCATCCACAAGGTGCAAGACGCCGAGAAAGCCTTGCGCAATATCAAAGAAGTCTTGAAGCCTGGA
The DNA here is from genome assembly GCA_963970005.1 of Durusdinium trenchii. Lineage (NCBI taxonomy): Eukaryota > Dinophyceae > Suessiales > Symbiodiniaceae > Durusdinium > Durusdinium trenchii. Next base: position 10,279 of record CAXAMN010005670.1, read on the forward strand.
GGACGTATGATCGCCACCACGCGGACATTTCTCTATCCTCCCTTTGAGCTTCGATTGATGGCGAAGACTGCCGGGCTGGAAAACATCTCCGTGGAGTGCGTAGGGGAAGGCACCTCAGCCGAGCGGCTTTTGCTCAGAGCTGCTGCGCCAAGAGCGTGACCAAAGTGATGCGCACCGCCGAAAGAGTAGCAGACTGCTTGAGCCTCATTATGTGTAATGCGAGCAATCCACATAGACTCAATCATACACACAAAATACTTTGTATATTGTATGTTTTACATATCTATACTACACGAAATAGCTAGCAATCAATGACTACGGATAGCATCAGAGTCAAAACCAGATGTAAATAGATATAAAATACATATACACACTGTAAACAGTTTTTCTTTTTGGGCCTGGACAGAGGACACCCATCCGATGACTCAGCTCAGCATTGGCCTCTTGGCCCTGCAGCCCACCAGCGAGTTCGGCAAGGCGAGCAGAGACATTGACGCAGCGACAAAAACTTAAAACAACCACAATCTGCTTTTTTTTGGCGACTCCCCTCGTTTTGCTGTTTCGGTGTCATGTGACCTGTCCTGAAGCCCTTTAATCGTTTTTTTCAGGCATACAGATCTGGCACCTTGAAGAAGAATGAGTATTGGCAGGGAGCACCAAGACTCATGCGATGTTGTGCCCCTTTTCTTCATACTCTTCAGAAAGCAGATGGCGGCTGGAACCTGACTGCATAGAATATTGGAATGTCAATCAAACTCGGTGTCTATTGATGTCTTCAAGGTCTCAGTGTTCGGCAACATAGCCTGCTCCACTGGGCAAGTCTGGCTTTTAAAGTTTTCAGAGGATACCAACAAGTGAGCTTCATGCTTCTTCCCCAATAGCGGTTGGGTAGTTTCAATATTCAAGCTCCTGGTAAGGGTCTACACCTTGGAGGACGTGCGGAAGCCTAGGGCCGGAAGAGATTATGCGAATCGGAGAAACTTTGATTCTCGTTGTGGGCTGGAGGACGTGGTAGGCCATGCCAGCAACAGAAGCTACGTGAGTGCCACATACTTACCAGGAACAAGAAGCTACTAGGAACAAGGGCATCGCCACTAGGAGCAAAGGCATCGCCACTAGGAGCAAGGACGCTACGAGCAGCGCCTGGCCATACTACTAGGAACAAGAAGCTACTAGGAGCAAGGACACTACTAGTAAGTATAGATCGATATGTGTCACCTTTCTTTGACGGACCAGATGCTTTCAGGTCTGGTTTGAGCTTGGATTTCTCGAGACACCAAAGGGTTTGATTTCAACTGTAACTTGTGATTAGATTCTTCCGAAACCTTCGGCAAGATACAGTTTAAGGATTTGTGTGGATTGGTGCTGGAAGAAAACAAGTCTTTGGGAAACCAAACGACATTTTAATAGTTGAGTCGAGGGGCTTCTTGTACACCTACAAGCAATCTGGCATGTCCAGTCATGGCTTCGTGTGGAACAGGCGCTGTCCCTGGTGGCCAAAGTTCCTATCCTGGCCGCTCGCATCTTCCGGAATGTATTCATGGAGGGCAAGCATGTCTGGGGCCAGAGAAGCCAGTCGATGCGTGTGTTGCTTTCTCTCAATCCCGTGGGACGCGATGATCCCGTGGGAACTCCAAAAACGCAGTGGTCCCAGAGGTCCTTTGCAGCTTCCACAGGTGATGCCAAGCGAAGCCGGCTCTAGCCTCTAGACAACCGTTTAAGGGCAGCCTGTTGTAGGAATGTCAGGGCAGGCCAGCATAATGACCGCGGGTAAATCAATCTCCACGTTTCGCTACAAGCATACAAGCATCCACAACTGACATGTTTGGGGGTTTGAGATGGAGTATGCTTCAGGATTTCAGCGTTGGGTTTCCACATCAATCATCAATCAACCAATCTTCCTTCAACATGACTTGCCAGATTCCAAGCGACCCATCAATGGATTGGGCTGGCAACTATGCCCAGATGTTGGGTCCGGCAACTCTGTTCTCCGGTGAGAAGACAGCTTTTCATTGTGAAAACTTTGCACATCGCACACAAATGGACTAGTTTCTAAAGACTGCTATATAGCTTGTGTGAGAGACAGAGAGAGAGAGAGAGAGAGAGAGACTCAGAGAGACAGAGAGAGGGGTCATATCAACTTTGCACTGGCAGCTTGCGCGATATTTCAGCTTCCTGTATCGCGTGTAGCTCAAACCCCACAGTCCATGACTTCCGTCATTCTACATGTCATATGTACACGAGTTGTTGGCATCAGAACACGCAGAATAGAGGATCAGGAAAGACCAATTGCCAGGCCCACAGCACTGCCTTTGTTAATGTTTTGAAGCTAATCCCTGATAGTTTGATAGACCCGTGATGGGGGTAGGCGGTTCCTTCACTGCTGTTTCCAATGCATGTGACATGTGGGGCATGGCCTGCAGCTGAGCCGCCGCCATTGCCCTCATTCTCTGGACCACTTCTGCTTTGTCTCACATTTGGTCGGCCCGGTGGTTTAGACTTTTGTGGCAAACAGACAGATATTATTTCTCTGCGCACAGACATATCAACCAAACTCAAACACTTAGTGACTTAGTGCAAATGCATTTCTCGGGCTTGGGCTCAGAAGTAGAAGAAGCCATGACTGTGCTTATGCAATTGATCAGCACACATGAAGAAGGGGGCAGAATGAGTTTGGATGCGACGGAGGTCTTCCAGTCTAGTCTACAGTAGTTAGTCTACACAGGAGATGATTCTGTTTCCTTTCATTTGATGCAGGATGTTGTGGAAGCCTCCCATCAGAGCCCTTGTGTCCACCGCAACTTGACCAGAATTAGAGGTTTAGCCTGAAATATTTTCGCAAGTCATGAGTAACGACACTGAGTAGAGCAGGTCATACGCCATTCGGGTACCAGTATAGTATAGGTCAACACCTCTTGGGTGACTTTCTGTGGGGATGAATATTGATTTGAAGGTCTTAGTCTTTGTAAGTTTTTGTTCCCCAATAGCGATAGCTTGGGGTTGTACACTCTTTACGCGGCTGAGCGCCGTCGGATTCACAGCCCCGGGCCTGGGCGCTGGTGTCCCGGTGTCTCGATCATGTTTCGCCGGTGTCTTGGTCATTTTTAGGTAGTGTCTCGGTCATGTTTTAGTGGTGTCTTGGTAATGTTTCGGTGGTGTCTTGGTCATGTTTCGGTGGTGTCTTGGTCATGTTTGGATGGTGTGTCGTTTCCCAAACGCCTTTCAAAACCTAGGCAGTTGAGGGTCCGGGCTCCTCCATATGTCGGTCCGGCCTGTTTTGGTGGTGTATCGGTTCTGCTTTGGCGGTGGTTCGCTGATATTTTGGTGGTGTCTCGCTTTGTGGCGGTTGTGTCTCGGTCTCAGTCTTTGTGCGTGTGTGAGCTGTGCTCTTGCATGTCCATACACCTGGCACACAGAGTGTACATCATATTGCGGGTGGATATTGTCATGTCGCGTCCGCATGAACAAGACTGTTTTGCTTGAGAAGAGCAACCTTTGTACTGTTTTTAGTTAAAATCATAGTTGGTGAGTTCATGCATGTTCTGCTTATGATGCTTATGTATATATATATATTTGCGTTTTTTGCTCTTTTTAGTCTTCGTGATTATATACGCATAACATACGTAAGCATTTGCGTGTCCAAACTCGTATCTTCCATGGTGCCTTGAATGACTGCATTCATTGAACCTGTGGTGTATGAATACTGCGTGCGCAATTGAAAATAGATGGTCCTTTTTTTGTGGTGGCATATTGCTGTGTTATGTTCATATTGATCCTGTATGATATCCTTTGAATCGTCTGGTTCTTTGTCTGTGCGGAAACTGTGTGGGCTCATGTCGCAACACCTATGGTGCCTGGGGTGATTTTTTCGTTTAGGTTTTCCGCTGGCTTTAAAATTCTTTTGGCGAGTATGTTTCTCGATGCAAAAATGGTGTGCGGGCACTTGAACATACATTTCAGCCATCGGCAAAAGTTCCTTAAGCGCTCCGTGGCCCATGAAAATTGTGTGCATGTTGTTTGGACCCATTGGATATTGAACTTGTTCTTGCAACTTGCTGTCTAATTTTAGTGTTGTCATTGCATTTCCAAATATTTTGACGTTGGTGAATATTCTTTTGATATGCGTTGGCGCTTATACATTCATTGCTTCTATGTATATTATCTGTCCTGCTTGCTATTGACTGTTGTAAAAAGTCACATTTGCTATTACTATTCGCTTGGTTTGCGTGCTTTTGTAAAGACTATGTGCTTGCATGCCCAAACATGTATTTTCCCTGCCGCCAGCACTTCATGTGTGACCTGTTTGACAGCTGCATTCATTACACCTTTCGTGTACTAATTATGCGTTCATCCTTTTCCAATTCCCGAATACATTTTCGTTCTCCTGTGCTGACAACATTTTCATGTCGTTTGTATGAACTTGTCATCCTCTGCCCGAGTAGGATTTGTGCGCCTGGATATATGAACACCCTTCTTTTTTGGTGCAAACCTTCTTGTTTTGCTGTCTTGAATTGTTCCTTCGATGTGTAGACGATGCGCAGGAACTTGAACATACAATTCTGCCGTCGACGAACATTTGTAAAGTGCTTCATGGTCCGGGGAGCAAACATCTTGCTTGGCTCTTGATTTTGTTTGTGTAACTTTTGTAAGGCTAAATATTGGACTGCATTTCATTTTTGTGGCTTCACATAGACGTGTGAAAGAACAGCGCGACGAACAACGCACGCAGAAAGAAGCGGCAGATCTTGGTAGATGCTTTGCTATTTGGGTGGGGTTAAATGTGCTGGTGCACAAATCGAGAGTGTACCAGACTAGAGGTTTGAACAGAGTGCACAAATAGAGAAGTGTACCAAGTTGACCAGTGCGAAACGCACAAATCTGAAGTGTACGACCGAAGCCCTTTTTTAGACGGAAAAAGGCTGCCAGTGGGGCAGACGCGGGTTATGAGCCCAAGCCTCTAGGGGCGCAAGTCCACCCAATACCTCCACGCCGGAGGGTTGGTCGCTGGTCCCCATGTCGGCGTGGCCGGCGGCCCGGGCAGCGGTGGGTGGCTCCGCGGCGGACACGCCCAAAGAGGCTCTATGGAGAGCGCGAAGGAGGACGAGATCCTTGCGCTGGAGGACTCCACAACAAATGGGGACTAGGGTAAATTGCAACCGTAGCAAACAACACCGTGCAGACGTCCACAAAAACACCGGTTCCGGGCTCACCGTGTGAAAAAACACCCGTGGAACTGTTGCAATAAACACCTTCCCCAGACCTGTCGCAAAACACCCTGAAACAAAGTACTGTCGCAGAAAACCCTGATTACTGACGCAATTTACCCGAAGCCCATCGATACTATGTTCTTGCCTGGCAGCCGCCATGCATGCGCAATGCGAACATTCAACATTTCTTCGTAGTTGCAGCCTTCCCAACTTTTCGTCTCCGGCTTTGAATCTTTCGACAGTGCCAGCCAACAAGAAAGGTGGGCGAAAGAAAGCTTCCAACCTTCCCCCGCGCAAACGCCGCCGCGTTTCTTCCTGATGCCACAAACAAAACTTTCTTGCTGCCATGGAAAAAGGTGAGACATCAAACATTATCTAACGCAGCTCTTTCGTTTCTTTGGTCATTAAACGTTAAACTTTGCATTTTTCATACTGGCTGTGCTTTACCGATTCTGCTCGTCGATTCGACACTTCTTCGCAGTGCGTAGCCATACTGTACGATCTGTCACCGCTGCCAGGTCTTTCTCGCCTACCGCGTCGGGGCGGGGTGCGGCGCCCAACTAACTATACGCACGGTTTTTCTTCTCCCGTTAGCGCCCGCCTTGCCGTGGCGGAGAAGCTCAGTACCGCGCAACTGCGCGGGAAGCTAAGCGGCGCTTGTCGGCCTGCAGCTGCATCTGCTATTGCTTGGTCTCTTGTATAGCTGTATGTCGCGATTGCCGGTTGCCATTGCCGGTCGTTGCAGCGGCTAGATGCCTCGGTGCTGCTGCTGCTGCTGGTGCCTGCTGCTGCTGCTGCTGCTGCTGCTGTGCTCTGTTGCTGCTACCGCTGCGGCTGATGCCGGTGCTGCCGCCGCTGCTGCTGCATTACTGCTACCGCTGCCGCTGATGCCGCTCCTGCCGCTGCTGCTGCTGCTGCTGCTGCTGTGACCGGTCCGCGTGCTGCCTTTGCTGCTGCGTTGCTGCTTGCAAGGCAACAACAGATTTCGCAAAAAACACCCCTCACGGCTGCAAAAAACACCGCCGTCGCAAAAAACACCTCGAGACGTACGCTCCGACGAGTTGTGGGCTGACCACTGTTGCAAAAAACACCGCTCACTGATGCAAAAAACACCGCCGTCGCAAAAAAACACCTCGCGTACGCTCCGACGATTTGTGGGCTGCCCACTGTCGCAAAAAACACCGCTCACTGACGCAAAAAACACCACCGTAGCAAACAACACCGTGCAGACGTCCACAAAAACACCGGTTCCGGGCTCACCGTGTGAAAAAACACCCGTGGAACTGTTGCAATAAACACCTTCCCCAGACCTGTCGCAAAAAACCCTGAAACAAAGTACTGTCGCAGAAAACCCTGATTACTGACGCAATTTACCCGAAGCCCTTTTATATGCACTGGTGCCCGCGACGTCGGTGCTGGTGTCAGCCCAGGGACCGCCCACCTCCTATGGCCCGTGTTGGAAAAGGAAAGGGAGAAGGGGCCAAGTCGGTCCCGGTGAACCCGTTCTGGAGCGAGAGGATGCAGACGGAGGCTCGACTACGGGCGATGCGGCCGGCGGCGCTCCCTGATGGAGAAGCTGACGGTCCCCAACCTTCAGGACGGGTGGAGCCTGTGGACAAAGAGCGGTCAATGGACGTCAAGGAACTCCTCAGGGCGGTCATGGCCCAGAACGCGGCTTTGAAGAAGGAGGTTGGAGAGCTGCGGAAAGAGATCAAAGAGTCCAAGGGTAGCAAGGAGGTGGAGGGAAGGGTGAAGGTTGAGGCCATTGAGGATGCACCGCCGCCATCACCTCCGAAGGATCCTCCTCCATGCACTCCTGTGAAGGGGAAGAAGGAGGATTCGGATCAGGCATGGGCCGATTTGAAGATTCCGGAGTTCCCAACGTTCGTGAAGGGTGACACTATGAGGAGAGATCAAGTACCTCGAGGTTCGGGAGTCCCAGAAGTGCCCGGTTCCTCAAGGGTGGGGACCATCTTCAACGAGAAGCAGGTCAGGAGGTGAGCGGGAATGGCGAGGGCCTCAAGGAGCTGATCAAGGGGTCTCCCCTTGAGCAAGCTGCTCAGTCTGTGTTGAGGCAGCTTGGAACCAGTCCGACAGATGGACAGCGGGCGGAGGTGATCCGGTCGGTTGAACTTCCACCTCTACAAGACCTACGGGAGGGGGATCTGGGATCGTTGATCCTTGGTGACTGGATCCAACTGGTTACGCCCACCATGAAGGACCTGAGTGCTACCAGCTGGAAGTGGTGGGAGGACGTACTGAACTTCGCAATGGTGGCGTACCGCGAGTGGCTTCAAGCGGAGCCAGTGCAGCGGCTCTACATCAGGCCGAGACTTCCTTCTGAGCGCTCTGGGGTTTGGAGTCGACTTGAACAACGAGGTCAGCTGATGTTGATCAACGCGGTGCCACAGAGTATTAAGGCGGAGATCTTAGCGAGCAGGACGACTACCAGTTCGGTGGAGGTCCTCTACGCCCTGTTCCGGAGATATCAACCAGGAGGACTAGCAGAGAGGTCCCGGTTGCTCCGGCAGCTGGTCGAACCAAAGGTCCCGCAGACCATGAACGAGGTGACGGAGGCGCTTCGGGGCTGGAGACGGAGTTTGAGAAGGGCACAGGAACTCGAGATCGCAACTCCAGACGCCACCTTGTTGCTCAGAGCGCTGGACAAAGCTATCCGGGAGACTTTGACCTCCCCTGAGTTCCAGGTGAAGCGAATGGACCTGGATGCCTGGAAGAGACACCTGCTGAACGGGCATCTGCCCTATATAGCAGAGAATGCAAGTCTTGCGTCATCGCCGCATCACGCGGCAGGGCTCAGAAGAGGATCCCACATGCAGACGCCTATACGCTGTCGATTGACACCGCTGGACCGTTCGAGTTGGCAGAGGATCAACTTGGGGAAGGGCCGGTACCTGCTTGTGGGCGTCTACCTTGCCCCGGTGACCAAGGACGGCCAATCCCTGATCCCGATCCATGAGGAGGACGAGTTGCTCGGAGGGAGATGGACCGGAGCTCACGGTGGTCGACGAGGAGGGGATGGATCATGGCCGGACCCGTGGCCGGGCTTGGACGACGAGAAGGAGTGGTTGTCACGAGTGGAGGTGGAACAGGACTTCCAAGTCAAGCAGGTGACGTTTGCGGAGGTCATGGAGAATCGAGGAGGGTCCGCTGTCCTGGAAGCGGTGGGGAGGATGGTGGCGAAGCTGAACTTCCTTGGCTTCCCTCTGAAACGACTCCACTCAGATCGTGCAGGTGAGTATCAAGGCAGAATGTTCGACAAGTGGATTCGAGACAGAGGGCTGTGTCGCACCTTTACAGATGGCGACAACTTCGGAGGCAACGGCGCAGAGTGTGCGGTGGCACAGTTGAAAAGGGGTGCCAGAACCCTCCTGGTGGCTGCAGGGCTCGATGAAAGCTACTGGTGTCACGCCTCGAGGCACTGGGCTGAAGGACGACTCCGACGGCAACTGGAGTCGATGGGGTGCCTACCTGGATGATGTCGCCCGTATGGAACAGCTTGCCTGTCGACAGCTCCTGCACAAAATATCCAGGTGTCGTCATCGACATCGTGAATGCCGGACATAGTACCCTCACCTGAGTCCTCGTCGTTGACAGGTACTTCTGCCGGTCGCTGTAGAGCTTCCTCTTAGCCCAGACCGTCTGTCCGAAGGGCACTATAGCTCCCGCCGTTTCGACATGCCGGAGGGGGTGGAACTTCCAGATCGAGAAGCTGGAGAGATCCATGAGGTCGATGACCGGGAGGACGTCCCTCAGCCTCGGAAGAGACCGGGACGGACTCGAGGAAGCATCAAGCTGCTTCAACTGGAGGCTGGGACAGGGGCCGTTGACTGGGGGGAGCTGCAACATCGAGGAGCGCAGATGTTGTCTCACGAGCTTCAACTGCTGGAGGAGGACACCGCTGAGATCAGGAACGAGAGATTTCTGAAGGCTCTCACCATGGAGATTGAGGAGATCTGCCAAGAGGCCGTCCGAGCGAACCAGCAGGCCAAGGAGGATTTGATCGCTGAGATTGAGACGAAGGCGGAAGAAGCTCCGGAGTTCCTCCAGACCCGGATGGTGGGCCTGTCAGAAGTCAGGAAGAACATCGAGGAATGGAAACCATCCATGATTAAGGAGTACGGAGCTCTGGTGGAATCTGAGGCGGTGGAGCCAATCAACAGGGAGAAGATGATGGAGATGAAGCAGGAGGCTGTGAACACCGGACGGACCTTCGACATGCCCCCTGCGAAGGCCATCTTTAGCAGAAAAGCCGGCTCAGGCAGACACAAATGCAGAGGAGTCGCCTGTGGAAATCACATGAAGCTCCGCAGCGACGAAAGCACCTTCGCATCGGGTGCAGGAGGACCTGAAGTACGACTTCTCTTGAAGGTCGCTGCCACCAAGGGCTGGAGTGCATCAACGGTGGACGTGAAAACCGCCTTTTTGAATGCTCCGGTCGACAACTCCGCTGACCGGGGGGTGGTGATCGTGGAACCTCCTCGAGTTTTCCGTGATGCACAAGTTCTCAGGCATCCAGAAGAGTTGTGGTTGGTCCAAAAAGCGTGATACGGACTAACCACGTCCCCTAAGGACTGGTGCCTTCACCAAGACAGGTGCATCAAGGAGTTCAAGTGGAAGAGGGAGACCACAACCTTCAAGGTCGAGAAGACGGCCCAGGACGATGTGTGGGGGATCTACAGTCGGCAGGAAGAGGAGAGTGACTGGAAGCTGGCAGGTTTGTGTGCCACCTATGTCGACGACATCATCATCGCGGGAATGGAGGAAGTGATCGATGGCATGCATCAGAAGATCCGGGAGAGCTGGAAGGTCGGAACCGACCTGGATCCGGGCAGGAGGAGACCCTGTGAGGATTGAGAAGAAGGGAGGTGACTTCGCCATCCACCAGCGAGCCTACTTGGAGAACCTCTTTCTGGAGTATGATGAGCATGGAAAGGCGGCGTGCTTCTACGACCAGGGGCACTCGAGGATTTGGATATTCTGCTCACGAAGAACTATATATTGTTGGGCAGAGCCAGACGACCCGACCTATCAGCGTCAAGAGCTTGGCACTACCCATCCTGTTGATCGCATCTCGGTGAGGGCGATGAGAGTGAGCTCAAGTCCCGGGCAGGCATCCATGGCGTCGACTGGGCAGACATCGGTATCGGAGGCAGTGGCTAGCGACCTTCGAGTACCTGATTCGGGACTATGGTGCCGAGGAGCCTATGACGCAGAGACAGAAGGGAGGCGTCGTGCCAGTTTGGGCTTGACCATGAGCGGCTGGGACCGCTACATGACCCGACGAGGACCACGGCGAGACTATGGGGGAACATGGGTGATGATGGACTCTGATGGAGTACACTTCGTGGCTCGTGATCCAGGCGATGGCCGAGGACCAAACAGGAACCCAGAGTCAGAGGCTCAAGGGAGTGGAGGAGATGGAGCACAACCTCAAAAGAGGGTGACACCCAACCTGAAGCGCACCAGTGGAGGGGACTTCCAAGGGTGGAGTCATGGAGACTGGTCACAACGGTCGAGGAGGGCATTGTGCTGGGAAAGTGGTGCCATGATGAAGAGATGTGGGACTACTTGAGAACGCCGGGCTGTCAGAAGGGCTTCATCAATGAAGCGGTGCTGAAGGTCATCTCGACTCCACCGCGACGAACCGCGGCCAAGGACTCGTGGGACTACCTGATCGACTTTGAAGGAGGGAAGAAGATCGGGATCAGGGTCCACTACCAGGAGAGAAAGAAGCTGTATGACTTCGAGAGCGAGACACTGCTCGAGGAAAAGTGGGGAAGGTGGAGGATGACGGTGGCGTGGCACATCACGTCCAAGAGGAAGACGATCCTCGTCGACGAGAGGAACGGGAAGAGGGGCTGCCTCTTGGACCTGTGGTGGGGCTACACCGTGTTCAAGACGGTCTGAAGCGAAAGGGTTTGAGCCCCCCTGCAAAAGGGGATTTTGAAAGTTTTCCCAACCGGAGTGCACCGGCCTTCGCTGAAGCATCGAAGGGGGAGTGCTGGTGCACAAATCGAGAGTGTACCAGACTATAGAGGTTTGAACAGAGTGCACAAATAGAGAAGTGTACCAAGTTGACCAGTGCGAAACGCACAAATCTGAAGTGTACGACCGAAGCCCTTTTTAGACGGAAAAAGGCTGCCAGTGGGGCAGACGCGAAATGCACCCATTTATTTGTTTTTCTAGCGATCAAAGATACGCTTTTGAGCGCCGCGCAGCCCAGACCAAGGTCAGACTGGGGACCCAAGCGACAAGAATGCTTCATGCATTGTCCTTTTGCAAAAACACTTCTTGAGTTTCCTCAGCACCTCGTTCACTCCTGTTGCCAAGGTTCCAACCGTTTGAAGAGCAAAGACCCAATCCAGCAGTGCATTCAGCAGGTGCGACGGGTAGTCTGGGGGGATGCCAAAAGCATCAGTCGTGTTTCGAAGCCCCTTAAAGAGAAAAAACGGTTTACACAACATGAGATACTGCACCCATGAATGATGCATTTGCCACCAGATACGGGGTTTTCAAAAATTTCCTAGCAACCAATTGAATAGTGAATAGTGCAAGCGCTACTTGAAGAAACATGAACTATCCTGCATGCAATAGGGCGTGTTAGTACCTAATAGAGCTACTGGCTAGTAGCCTATACCTCTTCCTATAGTGACCTACCCCCCTGGGCACAAAACATGTAGCGGCAGGCCCGTTTACTTTTCTGCCGATTCAGCGAGTTTTCAGGTCGCCCCGTGGCAGTGCCCCGCTGGCGCTTACGCGCTCTTCTTCACCACTGGCAGCGGGCATCGCGGCGTCGTGGCTGGCAGTGCCTCCAACGACTACTGCAAAGGGTCGCGCAGCAGGGTCTGCGAGCTGTCCTGCGAGCATGGCGCAATCTGGTGACGCGAAAGGTGGGTGAATGCATTAGCACCAACGTGCCTAGATAGATGGTGGGTCTATGTTGTCGACCCTATTGCAAAGTTGTCGCAGAGTACCCCACACTAAAATGCAAGCCAGCCACATTTTGGTTTCCTCTGCCATCCTGCAAGGTGCTTCTTCTGCAAAGACATCAATTTGGTGAAAAACTTGGTGACCTTCGCTGGCGGCACTCTGGACTCCAAGCCTTTCATGCCTGGAGGGCCTGCTCACAGAGCCAAAGAGCTCAAACCAAGTTGATCCAGTCAGATCCACCAGATCCATCCCCTGACCCGAATGTTTTGTGCTGTCGCTGGGCGCTCCGCTTTTGGCACATCACCGTGGTCAGCAGTGCATCGGCCAAGTCCTTGCAGCAGCGTGCGATGCGCTTACGCCTGGAGCAGCAGGCAGCCGCGCACCTCTTCACAGCAGCGCGGCAGGAGGAGGTTGAGGCCCGGTGCCAGCTGGACGCTTTGAAAGCCTGGAGAGCAGCAGCTCTGAGCGCTGTGTGAGAAAACAGACCAGACTGCCTGCCCAATGCCGTGATTTTAGGGAAGTAATTGCAAATGGCAACACTGGGTTGATTTCTTAAACAAGATCAGTGATCCTTGATAAGTGTAGCTGATTTTGAACTTTGAACAACAACAGCCCAGGTGTTTCTGATGATGCCTTGTTCAAGGATGTGACCCGCATGTACCTCATGCTTCATGCGGACCATGAGGCTCGCGCGGCAAGAAGCAGTAAGGTCGATGCTGGGACCAAACTTTTTATTTACACTAAGATGCCCAGAGCCAGCAACCTTTTGATTGCCTTGATTGCATTGTGGTAGACATTGAGGCACGGTCTATGGAGTAGTTGATCATTGCACATTCACCACACCTCCTCCAGCCAGTTGTGATTGCATCGTAGCGTATGTACTTCACAGCTTCACTCGACATCATACCCATGGTGCCAACATCGTTTCCCATGCTATGAGATACCACAGGCGGGCAATGTCTCGGCTCATACCACTCACCTGGTTGGCAGTGCCTTGAGTGATCCGTGCTCTCCGGCGCGACAGAGAGTTGCTGTCTACCTCAATGGAGCAGTCAAATCCGAATCAATAGTATGTGTTGTGAACTCTACATTCTTATCATTCTTTCCCAAATGTGTAGCAAGGCATGTTCTTGTTTGGACCTCGCTTCGTGAGGTTTTTCCGTTTGCGTCACCGTTGCCATGTGGGTTTCGGTTTCCGGAGGGATGTGCTTGGAGTGTTTGAGTGCGTCTGGATTTGCTGTTTTAGGGCCTTGTGAAAAGGTGCAGTGTTGCGCAAAGGTGCCCGACAAGAGTGTTAAGCAAAATGCACCAGAAAGTGTCACACAAGAGTGCCCCAACAGATAGATAGATCAGCACTTCAAATACAGAGATAGACAGAGCGAGTGAGAGGGAGACAGACAGACAGGCAGGCAGGCAGGCAGGCAGACTGACTGACTGACTGAGTGAGTGAGTGAGTGAGAGAGAGAGAGAGTGATTGGGAGAGTGCAAGCGCTTCTTCAAGGAATCACATGTGAGAGAGTGAGCGAGTTTTATTTCAAGGAAGCTCTCCACCCGCCCTCAGACGGGGGGAGCTTCCTTGAAGCGTGAGCTTTCCTGCGTGCTTATTTGGTCAGCTATCCTGCCCTTACTTGTCCCACAACCTTGTAGCGGAGGAGAGCCATCAGGCGGCACTCTATGTCTATAACTGTGCAAGAGTGTCGAGAGAGTGTCATGCAGTCTCCAATACAAGTGCCTCACAGGAGTTCACAAGAGTGTTTTTCAAAACACGTGTATTGGAGATTTTCATATTATATAGTTTTTTTTTTATTTTTTTTGTGAGTGTGTCACTAGTGTTCTTTGTTCTCCAATACAATGTTGTTCAAGAGTGTCCTAGAAGAGTGTGGCAAAACGTCATCCTACATGAATGTTACAAGAGAATCACCCCAGAAAAGTGTCCAAGAGCGTCGCACCAGAATTTGTTTGACCTCCCAAGGTTCGCCGTATGTGTCAATATGAGTTTCATTTTTCTGAAATGTGTGATTAGTAAGTGTGTTGTATTGGGTGTGGTGGGTTTTTATCAATCCTTTTTTGCACCAGAAATGAGGCAATACCACTAATCTCTAATCCCTGAGACTTTGGACTCTGCTGCGGGAGCAGAGGGAGCAGCAAGGCTCAGTACAAACATGGGATCAGGTTTCCCTTGGGTGCCATCAATCGACTATTTCTAACATACTTGATTATATAACATACTATTTCAAGTGGAGCCCGTTTTCGAGAGTTGTTGTGAAACTATGCAGTCCCTGCTGCGCATTCTGAATCGCCTCCGCAGGTACTATTCCTATGCTGCTGGAGTTTGTGGCTTGGCACTGGCCTTATCAAGCTTTTGAGTGAGTGAGTGAGTGTTCTGAAGCAATGCTTGACAAGGCTGGACCACTGCACGGTCTCGCCAATCAGGAGAAGCCGCGCCTGCAACATCAGGGTTTTAGGAATAGCGCCTTTTTGTTTCCCACCTCTTGACGGAAGATAATCGTTGCATATGGGACCTCGGGCTTAGGTTCTGTAAGCACAAGACACGAAGAGCAACACACATCAAGCAAAGAAAAGCAAGAAGTACAAAGAAAACAACATAGAATGGGACAGGTTACTACTAAAGGTTCCCAAAAATCATAGGCACTACCGAGGTCTTCGATGTTTGAAGTGAAGGGGACCTGTGTAGAACACTATAGAATTTGATGTCATTGTGGATCGTGTTGTATAAGGGGATATGTATATAAGCTATATAAGATAATCTCTGTATTTTTCAACCGACAGGTTGTTGAGTCATGAAGCTGACAGGAATGCCTTCGTTGGTTAAAGAACACCAGGCAAGAACTGGGAGGTCTGGGTCCTCAGAGCGAAGACCTACCTGGGGCCGCGGCAGGCTGCGGCAGGCTGCGACACATTTCAGGTTACTGAAAGCTTCTCAACATATCAATTTTCTCTTGTTTTGTGAACTCTTTCGTTCTGCATGTCTGCCCCGCATATGTTAACATATGCTGTAGCTAGCATGAAACATATTGTGGCTTTTCCTTTAGCTTCATAGCCAAGGCAAGGAACCCACAGTGGAGGTGCTGACACAGTTTGCAAAGGCCGCAGCCTTGGCGCTACTAGTGTTTCAGCAACATAGACACAGCCTCCGACTAGTGACATACTTTGCATGCTTTGCACACCAAGCCGGCCAGCAGTTCTGACAATGGA
>CAXAMN010005670.1:25662-54373 GCA_963970005.1 Durusdinium trenchii
GACGGCACTTTGCCCTATGCATGGGGGTGGCGTTGAGCTGTGGGCAAGTATAGGAATACTGAATACTGGATTTACTGTCCATGTGTGCAAGTTGGAGTGTATATCATCAGCAGAAAGAGAGACAATCGAACAGCGTCAAACAAATATGGAACCCAAGAGATGCATTTTGTCCGCTCCTTTTTGTGGGTCCTTATTTTCCAGTTCTCGGCGTTTGCCAGGATACATTGGCCTCGGGCAAGGTGATCCCAGGCTTTGGCCACGGCGTTTTGCGCAACACTGACCCGTGCCTCGTCTCACGTTTCGGCGTCCAAGTGATGTGAAAGAAGGAGTTGCTTTGGTCAGGCTCAAGTGAAGCGGCTTAGACAGTAAGTTTCTTAAAGCCTGCTCGGTTTCAGAGCCAGGTTATTCAAGCTCGGCTGAACTTCAGTCAATATGTTTGCACCACTGAGCCCTCAGGCGCTATGTTATTCAGCGACAGTTTGCCCAGGCAGGCTCCTGATTATTCTGGCCGTTTTACTTGTAAGAACACATTTGGTTTATATAGATCTTGGATCCTGTGAATGCAAGGGGTCTGCCATGCGTGTTTCTGTTTTGCTTAGATTACAGAGACGCTATATATACATAGCTTGGCAAAGGCCTAGACGCAGACAGAAAATTGTTTCACACTTTTCATGTCTTGCTGATGCATTGTTACTTCAATCTAACCTGAAAATATTGGAAATCGTTTTAACGTTTAGAACGTTATTCAGAAGAAAATCAGAGCTTGCAGCAACAACCGCCACGCGCACGGACCAGGACAACTTCCCCAATGACCCTCTGGTGAAGTTGGCAGAAGTTTGCTTCCAGGCCACTGGAGACCAGGGCGACTGGCCATGACCCGCATGGATGGCACACATGCATGCACATGTGGATTTCTTGAACAAAAGTATTTCGCACACGCTCAGACACATTGGCCACAGGCTATCCCACCTGTCCTGGAAGCCACTGGCAAGGTGAAGAAGCTTGGCTGCAATGCAGGGTCTTTTAGAGTAGCACCATTACGTTGAGCTTCTCACCTTTAACCCTGTGGATTGATGTGGCCTGCCGTGGCCTGTGTATTGCGTGTACGACTTGCCTTGCTGTTCGAAGGGAGAGTATCATAGTCTTAAATGGTTTGGATTTTCGACATGGAACTGACTTGTTGCAGCATCTCAGGAATCCTTGGCCAAACGTGGATGCCCTTTCCGGCACTTGCATGCTTTGAAACCCAGCTGCTTCCGTTCGTCAAGATGACGGTCGAGTCAAGCCTATGGTTGTTTTCTTTGTTCTTTTGCGATCCACGAGCTTGCAGCTTATTTGTGATCCTTTAGAGGACAAGTGCAGTTTCAGTTCAGGCAGTACTTCGGCTTGGACCAGGAGGATTACTACACAGTTTTATCCCCAGATGAGCTGGCTACAGAGCTGAGGGTAAGAACAAGTCCAGCACATGGGAATGGGGCAAACACCAATGCAACTTGTGGATGAGCATCCATTGACAAGCTCCTTTGACGTTGGCCGTTGGCCTTTTCAATGAGCCCCTTACCTTAAAGGGGCACCTTACCACCGACCATTCTTCTTTCCCGCGGTTGAAGGGTTGGAGCCCCGACCACTGCGAGGTCATTTTCGCCGTCTCCCGAGCGCTTGGTTGCACCTCCAACTTGGTGTGGCTGGAGACTTGGTCAGTATCAGGCAAGAGGTCAAGCAAGATTTGTAGTTTCAGGTTAGGAGTTGCATTTTCTCCAAGGTCCAGGATGATGGGCTTGCCCATCGAGAGGCAGGACCTGCACACTGCACTTTGGATCGCTGACTTTCGGACATGTGGAGGCCGAAGAGTGTAACCTTGGACTGGCTGAGCACGAAGGTCAAGTGAGGGAAGTGCCGAATTGCATCTTCCAGCCAGAACGGACACCCTGTGGGTGGTTTTGAAGGCACAGGAACAGAGTCAGACACCAGACTGTTTGCATCCTTTGGAGAAGGACGCGAAAGCTTTTGAACTTCACAGGTAATATTGCAACTCGGCTGCTCTCCATTTGTTTCCAGGCAGCTGAGTAGAGCCATTGCAACTTGTTTCTTCCGCACTGTGCGGGAGCTGTACTCCTTCTGGAGAATGTCCAGGACCCTTTGATGGCATCACTACCTCAGAATCCATAAGATGACTGCTGCAGTCAAGGGGTTTGCTGGACTATTGATTTTAATCAGTGGCGGCAAAGAAGTCCTTGGTGGTGTGCTGTTCCATGTCAAAGCAGTTCCATAGGTTAAAGCTTTCTGACCCAATTGCAAGTGGTAATGATGGCTCATGCTTTCTGTTGGAAGAGCACGTTTGGCTCCTGGCATCTGAAAATCCGGGGGATCGGGGGATCGCTACAAGGGCAAGCGGCCTCGGGCTGAGAGAGGGGTACCTCGAACTGGGCTGCGAGTCGGGTCTCTTTTCTTCGCTCAGGGCTCCCATGGCACAAGAGGCACAGAGTCGGCTGGAATCTGTTGGGTAGATTGATTCGGTGATGGGTCAGTTGATGGCATCAAGCATGATCCATATTGATCTATGACTGGTCCTTGCAAAAGAATGGCACACCAAGCAGTTTCTAACACCGAAGAGTGCGTCTGGCGTTTGTGGACGCGAGGAAAGAACTGTGCCGCGAGTGCCTTCAGGGTCAGAGGCCCAGCCGAAATCCCAAAGCGAAAGACCTAGCCTGGACGAAGGAGGCCATCGCTTCTAGGTAGGAGGGCAGAGCGGCCTTTTTGAACAGCCCTGTAAACAAGTTCTTTGCAGACAAACAAAAAAAATAGCGATGGCCTCCACCTAATAAAGCGTCCTTTTAGTTGAAAAGCAAGGAGTTGGGAAGCTGAGCTGAGAAAGCGACGACAATGCTTGGGACTGAGGCCAAGGCCCTCTGCTCGACGGCCAGTAGGGGGCCCAAGTGAGCATTATTTGTTCAATGGATTCTGATCGCGGTCTTCAGCTTAATGCGTCATGGAATTTGAGGCGGTGCGGCCGAAGGCACATGATGTGCCACAGGACACAAAGCGTGGGATGTGGAACTCATGAACACTGAGCTCGTTCTACTCCGCTGGCTAACACCTGAATTACAAAGTGTTTTAGGCAGCCAAACTGAAGAAGCAAGGTGGGAAGATTTTGCCACTGCACGCATGTGCCCGTGGCCTTTCACAACTTGAATCCATCAAGGGCATGCTGGGCTTCAAACCAAGAGCGAATAAAAGCGACATCAACCTTAAAGACTCAAAGACTAGTAGCACGCGACACTTTCTTATTTGCACACCCTCATATCTATGAACCTTCCAATACGCTGATGTACACACTCAGACGTCAGTGCGGGAGTTCTAGCGGCTGAAAGTTCTTTGTAGTGGCACGTGACATGGTCGAGAGTTTTTGTGCAGAATTGCTTCTGACTGGCCCAACGGGTCACGACTAATAAGCATCAATGACTCCAACGACGTCTTCAATGACTCCAGGCCCAAAGAAGCACCAGCAGCTCCCGTGCACGGCCAGAGGTGCAGATTTGCAGTTTTGGCCGAGCTTTGTGTTGGAACCATCTTGTGATTCGATGCTCCAAGCAAGTGACAGACATTGGACGTTTGCAAGATCTGACCACACCACTTATATAAACTTGCTTTCAGTAGTGTTGGACAAAGTCTGTACAATCTGCCCAACTCCAACGTAGGGGTACCAAAACGGCCCTTTTGTCCCAAGAGACGAAACTTTGCGTCTTGGGATTGGGCTTTGGCTCCAGGCGGACGTGCCGGTCCAGCTACATCCTGTTGCCTGGGTGATGGTGCCAAGAGTTGCAGAAGCTCTCAATTTGGTCCGTTGGGTTTGATTTCCGCTGTATGCGCATCATGAGAGGGTTCCAAAGGCTGTGAACCTGGCTCCAAGTTTGTTTCCACTGCATGTTCGCAGATCTGCCAATCAAAGGTTCGAGCATTGCGAGCGCAAGCATCCCAAAGTGCAATACAAAGCCAGGAGGTGGGAAATGTTTGGACATGCTTCTGAACTGCATGCGCTGGTTTTTGTCTTCCTTTCTGGAAGCAGCAGCGCAATGATAATTTCTCCATTTTGTCACAGATCACTGGGGGTGACCACATGCTTTCTGAGCCGCTTGAAGTATCAATTTCATGGGAGTGAAAGAGGATGTACAATGTGCAGGGGGGCAGCGGTTGGGAGGGTGCAACGCTTCCCAAGTAGCACACAAACTATTGCAAAGAGGGAAGCGGACTGGGGGGGTCACAACATGAGGAAGTCTCTTGGCAGCATTGTAATGAACCCCCGGGGCAGGTGTACGAGGTGATCTTGCTTTGGAGTTTTTTGCCTCGCAAAATAAGCCCACAAAGTTGGTTTGATCACTGGGCCGTTGGGGCAAGGTGACGGAAGCTAACAGTGCAAAGGCGCGTGGAGCGCTTTCGTGCGTCCTTGACAGGACATGGATGTCAGGTAAGCATCGACGGCATTCAGTTGAATTGACTCAGTGAACTCCTTGCACGACTGAGCCATTCTTCTTTTGGAACAACCATTCTTGAGAGCCGAGCCAGGCACAAGCAGTCGCGGCATTGCAGCGGCTCTTCTTCGAAGCGTTAAGAAGTGGCCAGGCCTAAGGGAAGTGTATGACGTGATGGTACTGTGCAATTCTTTCTTTTGTTTCATGCCAATTGAGGACCCCAACATGAACAGATCCCCAATGAACGAAACTGCCGTAGCTAAGCGTGATGGGAGGGACTGGTGGGAGCATCACTGCAAAGTAAACAAAGGTTCTCCATCTTTCTTCCGGGTGTTACTTTTTCCTGGTCAACAAAACTACTGTAAAGGATCTCCATGACTTGAGCTGCTTCAGCTTCCAACTTTCCGACTTTTCCGAAGCTCAAGCGATTTCCAACGCAGCCTCCCCACTTCAGGACGCCAATGGTGCTGCCGCTCAGGCGCTCCGGCGGCTCTTGGCTTGGTGCTTGGCAGGCTTCCGGATCACAGCCTGGCAGTTGTACTCCTTGTTAATAATATATACATGTTACATGTTATATAATACTGGTGACTTCACAAGCAGTATTTCTTTTGCTGTATACTGCATACTGAATACCTTGCACAATTCTGAGACATTCTGACACTATTTTGCGTTGTACTGCTTGCAGTCTGTGGCAGTGAGCAGGGGCCACGCGTGAACAGTGCCCATCCTTTGAGTGCGAATTCATCACTGAGGAACCAGCTCAAGCAACAGAGGGGCCGAAGGCTTTCGGGAGCATGATTTCTTTCGAACGCATCACGTCAACATATTAACTGTTGCAAAAGAATCTAGGAACCAAGTCATTAAGCCTGCTACTTAAGCTAGTTAGTAGCTTACCTACTTGCAGTTACTCTTGCCTCCTCTTGCCTGCCTACACCCCCTCCCACCTTGAAAAATGATGTCATGGCCACTTGGGAGTTGTAGTGATCCAGAAGCTGCTGGCATGACAACAGACAATGGTGCCAAGAAGACCCTGTCCACCGTTTGTGCGAGGCCTGCCATGACCAAGTCTATGTCCTGCTCCCAGAAGTGCAAGGAGATAGACAGTAGAAGCAGCTGGAAGGGGGTTGGTATGTGAGTTGCATTTGTCGAAAAAAGGGCGGGAGAATGTCCTTCTGATTTCCTGCAGATGCACAGAGCGCATCCAAGTGGTATGCTGACATCCCACAGCTGAAACCCAGGCCATCGAAGGATCAAGAGCTCGAAGAGGCTTGGCATGTTCAGCAAGCACTTGCACCGCAATCATTCCTGGGGTGGAGGGGTATGAAGGGCTTCAAAGTGGGCTTAAACTGCTTGGACAAGACACTATTCCGTGAACAGGGACTCCACCAGCTATTCGGTTTGTGGCTAGTCAATCAAGCAATGCTTCTGCAAGGGCGAGCGGGTGCTCGTACTGTAGCAGTTTGGACCTAAGAGCTCATTTGTGGCACTCAGCTTTTGGGAAAGGACGATTGACCTTGTTGCATGTTTTTTCGATCGTTTTACATGCGGAGAAGCCAAGTTAAGGTCGAGACCTGACCTATCTGAGAAGTCGCTTTGACCTTTGCACAAGTATTTCGTTTCATATCATACAATGGATGTACGCATACACTTTCAAGGAACATATATCATATATATATATATATGTTTTTATATAACATAATGACATAAATACAATATTTTCATGTAACATGATATATCACATGTGTATATCTCTCATACAGATGCATAGTATGGAAGCAGTCTCTCATTCCGAGATTTCGCTCGATTTCGCTCCAAGCAGCTCTGCTCTGAGCGTTTGTACAGGTCTCGCTTTTAGAGCAGAGTGGAACGCCACGAAAAACGAGCTTCCTAAAGGCTGCCAAGGCCCCACATTCAGAGACAAGCTTGCATAGCTTTCCTTGTCTCACACGTCAATTGTTTCACGTTCATTTGCTGGTCTCCAGTTCAGCAAGACTGTTGAAGTTGGAAGTTGGTGACAGTTTTAAGTGGCAAGCTTGAAGTCATGTCTTTTTGGAAGGAGACCACTGGAGCTTCAATGTCTCTGCTATTAGCATGGTAGTTGCCAAGTAGTTCCTGTGCTCCCGGTTGCACTTCCTTGCCTGGACTGGTCGGAAGGTTCAACAAGAAGATGCCAATATGCATTCATGAACGGACATCCACCTTGGGCAAGTTGATAGAGAGAACATTTTGGGCGATCGATTCAAGCCGGAGCACCAATCCGCATTCCACTCGGTGTGATCCACGGTGTCGCGCTGTACAGGCATAGCACTTGGCACATAGGGAGCCCATGTTTACTGAACGGCTGACCTTAAGCTTCATCTGAAGTGATTCTCGGCCTGCATTGTGTCATGGATTCGGGCGGTACACTTTTTGTTTGGGACTTGCTAGAATTACTGGAGAAGTTGACAGTGCTCGTCGCAGCTGGGAGATCAACGCTTTTTTCTTTGTTGAGTTGGTTGAATTGTGCCTTGTGCTGTCTCTGTGACAAGCGAACTGACTGACCCAGAAGAGGTCTTTCAGCCACCGTTGAACAAAGCCGGCAGGGTCCTTTGACCTTGATACGATAGAGCAGACTAAGTGGCTGCGAGCTGCACAGCTGCCGCGTCTCACCGTAGATCTGGAGATGCACTGGGAACTCTTGTGTTTCATTCTTTGTGAGAATTTAATTGAGACAGACAGGCGCTCTCAGATCTATGTTCATAGCTTGGTCAAGCTCAACAGGAGCTGACCACCTAGCAATGAGACTTGCACATGTCCAGCCAAGCCAAGCTGAATCTTGCCCATCTAGTAAAAACTGTTCTGGGACTCTTTGCTTTTCTACAGATTGTGACTGTGAATATTTTTTTTCTGTCAGGTTTAGTGATTTGATCTTGGTTGCCTGGATGAGCAAGGATTGACCCTGCCAATTGGAAAGAGACATGATGCATGCACAAAAAAGCTGTTTGCCTGCTTCGCCTGCTTCGCTCTCTTCATGTTGAAAGCAGGAGACTTCCAGCGCTTGATCGTCACACTAAAGCATCGGACAGTTTGCGTCACAAAGCGAAGACCCAAAACCTTCGCCCTCACGACACAAAGCGGGTCCATCCGACGCCCTCAGCCTCATGGCTCCGCGAATTCATCGCAAATCGATGCTCTGCGCTAAGCGCCGATCTTTGCAGGTGGTCGAATTCTGCGGAAGGCAAACAAGCTAACATACGCTTTCGACATGGGCCCTCTTCCTCTTCCTCTTCTCCTTCTCCTTCACCTTCTTTTTCTTTCTGTTCTCACCTTTCAGAGCTTAAAGGGGTGTCGGGAATGGAGATCAGAAACAGCCTTTGGCGACATTCCCGTGGTCACACATCCCAAGAATTCACTCATCTGGACTACAGTGTGACAACAGCTCCTGAGGCAATTCTGGTTGATATGAACTTGGATAGGTTGATGGCTCCTTTGATTGGAATGCCTTCCCCAGCTGCCCAGAGCCTGCATTCCACGGCACAATAGATTCTCCTTTGCTTGTGACCCGTCAATTTGGGTCCTGACGCAGAGTCATCAAAGTTGGTTGCTAAATTCCACTTTGGGTCGCCCTTTGAGAGATGTCCTTGCTGTCCAAGCAGTGCGCTCGATGTTCAGCAAAACAGCGAGCAGAAGGGCTCTTGCTGTGGTTGCCTCTGCTGTTCCGTCGGTTCTAAAGCGGTGCTTCCGCAGCTCCTTTGCGGATGGCCTGTGCTGTGACTCAGCATGTCACCAGACCCAACCAGGCTGCGAACCCTAACAGCTGGTCCAAACATGGCCGATAGCATACTGCTGGGACTGCTGCATGATCATGCTGATAAAGCAAACTAGTACATAACTAGTATATATGTAGTGTAAAATCGTTGAGCTCATGTGGCAAGCATGCCTATGCACTGAAGAGCCTCGTGGTGTTGAAATCGAGAAGTGGGCAATGAGGCTGGTTTCAAGAAGAATCGAGTAGCCGGGTAGCCAACTCTATCTAAAGCGAGCCTTTGCAGTCTGGGCTGCACTACCATCAACCTGGCATGATCCTACAGGGCAGCGCTGCACAGCTGATATGTCCGACGGACCTGCTTGAATGTTCCATGGAGTCTCAACTCCAATGGTCGGCGAGTTGGCTTGGCCTTTGAGAGAATGAATCCGCAGCCGGACAATTTACCGCGTACATCCGCTACCGGGTTCCCATAAGGGCTCCGCTGGGGCAAGCAAAAACAACAAAACACCGAACACGGCAACAACCTTGCCTTTTACTGTGACTCTCGAACGAATAGATTAGGAGCACTACAGCAACAGGTTGCATATACACTTGGAGGAAAGAATGAAACCGTCGATTGGTACCTAATATGGGTTTTGAAGTTGCTTGCTTGTGTCCTGACACCAAAGGAACGTGGCACGCGAGCAACGTATGGGTCACGACGGAAAAGGCGAACAGCCTCACTCGTGCATCGACTTACACAGTCTGGGGAGATCCCCACGTGCCTACACCAATGCTACTTTCGCAGCTAGTAACAAGGGCATCGCTACTAGTAACAAGGGCATTACTACCAGTAGCTAGACTCTAGACCATACTACTTTCGCAGATGGAAGCATCTGCTGCCCATCACCCCTCTTGACTTGAAGAATTTCACGTTTGGAGTGCTCTTGCTTTGTGGCGCCTCCCCCCACTCATCCAAACCCCCTGTCGATGCTGGCAGGACTTGCCGGGACCATCCCTCCAAAATAGCTGCAGCTCAATTGGTTTGCCCTCGAAGCGACACCCCCGTTCACCCCCTTTCCATATTCCCTTCCAAACGACTTTTGTTCCAGACCCTCAATGCCAACCTAGTTTCGCAGACCTATCTGTGCATTTCATGCCCCATCTCGTCGAGTGCAGGGGTCAAGGGAGAAAACGACGCATCCGGGCAGTGCCGCAAGTTTGAACTTCTTGAAGATTCTTGCACGTCTGTTTAAGCTGGCAGGCTGGCTTTAAGATGCTTTAAGCGAGTGTTGCGCCTTGGTTCTCTGATGGCAAAGATGTATTGTCTTTCGATTGTTGCCTTCGCTGGGAGACCTGGAGCTTCTCTGGGATGTGTGTGTGTGTGTGTACCTAACAAGCCTCGAGAAGCAGGCCTCGAGAAAAGGCGGGGCGGGAAGGGGGGGGATTTTGCCCGAAGGCAGGGCATGCTTGCCAGAAGGCAAATCCGAATAGCCGCATTGGCGCTCCATTGACAAAAAAGGTTGTGCCCTGCAGCTTAGAAGCTGCAATCTTGAGTAAAAAAGATGATTCAAAGAGCAACAGGCAAAACGGAAGAATCAGTGAAGTATGTACCTCGAGGGCCTATGCTAAAAGCGCCCAAAAGTGGGTTCACAAAGTGCGCCGCGGCGGGACGGCACTGCAGATCACACTTAGGTATGTGCTCGCAAGAACTAAACCAGTTTGCAAGTTCCAGCGTTACTGCAACTAGACCTTTTGGCGCTGAGGGAACGGAAAGGCGAGGGAGTCCGCGACAGCAGCATTGGTTGAACAAAGCTGAAGCGTGAATAAATGGGCAGGTACGTCCAGAGAGCGTCCCTTCTGGATTTCACGACCGTAGCTATCACGGTCTTCGTTGGGCAGTGAGTGGACCACTACCACTGCGTATGCTTACACTGTACATTAACATGTGTGTGAATCCTTCACGAACAAGGTGTCACACACACACACAGGGGACATGCGTGCTGAACACCACATAGTCAGGGTAGAAGTATGTAGGACGGCTTGACCATGAACCTCTTTAACTCCGCAAGTTCCACAACCATGAAGCCAAAGAAACCGACAATAATTTGAGCGACAAGCCTGTTTGCAGAGCGCAAGCAGGTGCAAAGGCGGGCAACTTTGTTGTAGTAAAAACGGGTCCTGGTGGGAAATGATAAGTCATCATTGAAGCAGGTACTTTATCACGAGGAGCGAATGAGGGGCTTCGTTGGAAGGAGCTTCATACGTCCTCTCCATCCCCCTGCCATTGAGTAAACCAAAAGGGTGTCTTTGACCCCAAGGGCTTCACACACTTAGACAGAATTCCATCCAGTACGGTAGTCCACAGTGAAGCGAGTGCAGGAACCGCACGAGTGCTGGGTCAGTCGATGCGAAGGTATTTGGACAAAAAGGGTTTCAAACGCGCAGAATCTGCTGCAGTGCGGCGGCAAGTCAGCTGGAAATTAGTTGGGTTGGGGGGATAACATGCAACGACCATGAAACCAAGAAACAGCGCTGGAAAAATTGGTATGCCGCACCGCTCCGCACCGCACCGCACGGCACCGCACCGCACCGCACGCACGCATCTGGTGAGGGAACATAATGTCCACAGGATTGTGATCGCTGGATGTATGTGATGGTGTGTGTGTCTCAAGGTTGGAACCAAGAAGGTGGTGGCCTTCAACGGGTGTCAGCGCCACCGGACCACCAAAGAAGTCAGTGTGGATGAGAGTTTGTATGGCTGGGTGCTGTAGGAAGTGTTCGCTGTGGGTGATGCAGCGGTTGCCCACGTGGCGGTAGTAGGTGAAGTGTAGATGCGTGCGGTTGATGTTGTGGAGTTGGTGCCAGGCGTGTTCAATAAATGTGATGGCTATGTCGCAGGTGTAGGTGTAGTTGCAAGCTGGGAAAAGCAGGTGTCCAGAGTGTCCGGGCCAAAGGGCACGACGATAGTGATGTCTGTAACCTGGAGGGTGGGTTGGGCGTCATCTGCGGTGGCGGCCGATGTAAGAATGTTGGAGAGGGTTGTGTGGACAGGGTGATGGTGGCGGTGTCAGGTTGTTGTTGTTGTTGTTGTTGCCAGTGGGGCATTTCTACTCATTTGTCTCCCAGGTTTGTCCATGTAGCGTTTCTACTTATTTGTCTCTCAGGTCTGTCACTGCTGGTGTCCACCCTTTTCCGTTGGCCACGCCGCATTTCTATGCACTTGTCTCCCAGGTCTGTCGCTGCTGGTGTCCGCCCTTTGCCGCTGGCCATGTAGCATTTCTATTCATTTGTCTTCCAGGTCTGTCACTGCTGGTGTGCAGCCTTTTCCAGGTTTGTCACTGCTGTTGTCCACCCTTTTCCACTGGCTATGTAGCATTTCCGTGCACTTGTTTCCCAGTTTTTCCCTGCTGGCGTCCGCCTTTTACCGTTGGCCATGCAGCCTTTCTGTTCATTCACCAAACAGTTTACTGTTAGGGGTTCTGAATTCTTTCGTAATATGTGTCCGCCCTTTCTGTCACTGCTGGTGTCGGCCTTTTTCCGCTGGCCATGCAGCATTTTTATTCATTTGTCTCCCATGTGATTTCTTGGCTTTTGTCTCCCAGGTTTGCTGGCCACGCAGCTTTTTTCCCTAAACAGTTTACTGTTAGGGGTTCTCAATGCTTTAAAGAATGGTCACCTTGGTGCTGGATGGTCTGGCCGGCTTGTCTCCCACTTCCTTTCATTTGTCTCCCAGTTCTTTTCATTTGTCTCCCAGGCTGGGTGCTTGTGGTCAGGTTCCCGGCTGGCTTGTCTCCCACTTTCATTTGTTTCCCACTTCTTTTCATGTGTCTCCCACTTCCTTTCATTTGTCCCCCCACTTCTTTTCATTTGTCTCCCAGTTCTTTTCATTTGTTTTTTGTCTCCCAGGCTGGGTGCTTGTGGTCGGGTTCCCGGCTGGCTTGTCTCCCATTTCCTTTCATTTGTCTCCCACTTCTTTTCACTTGTCTCCCAGTTCTTTTCATCCCAGGCTGCGTCGGGTTCCCGGCTGGCTTGTCTCCCACTTCCTTTCATTTGTCTCCCAGGCTCGGTGCTTGTGGTCCGGTTCCCGGCTGGCTTGTCTCCCACTTCCTTGCATTTGTCTCACATTTCCTTTTATTTGTCTCCCACTTCTTTTCATTTGTCCCGGCTGGCTTGTCTCCCACTTCCTTGATTTGTCTCCCATTTCCTTTTAATTGTTTCCCAGTTCTTGTCATTTGTCTCCCAAAGTGGATGCTTGTAGTCGGGTTTCCGGCCGGCTTGTCTCCCACTTCCTTGCATTTGTCTCCCACTTTTTCTCCAAACAGTTTACTTTTAGGGGTTCTCAATTCTTTCTTAAGATGCTGTCCGCCCTTTGTGTCACTGCTGGTGTCCGCCCATTTCCATTGGCCGCTGGTCGTGTAGCATTTGTATTCATTTGTCTCCCAGGTCTGTCATTGCTGGTGTCCGCCCTTTTTCACTGGCGATGCGACGTCTATATTCATTTGTCTCCCAGGTCTGTCACTGGTGGTGTCCGCCCTTTTCCGCTAGCCATGCAGGAATTCTGTTCATTTGTTTCCCAGGTCTGTCATTGCTGGTGTCCGCCATTTTCCGCTGGCCACGTAACAGTTCTATCTATTGTTCTATTCATTTGTTTCCCAGGTCTGTCACGCTGGTGTCCGCCCTTTTCCGCTGGCCACGTAGGATTTCTATTCGTTTGTCTCCCAGGTCTGTCACTGCTGGTGTCCGCCCTTTTCCGCTGGCCATGTAGCATTTCTATTCACGAAAGCTAGCATGCTAGCTGAGTTCTTCTTTGCTTTAGCAATTGGTAGTGGGATGAGCTGTGTGCCTTAAAGCTTGATACCCCCCCACGGTTCGACTCCCAGCTGCGCCGTGTAGCGGGGGTTGGTTGAACGTGTGAACGTGGTTGGTTGGGTGTAAACGGTGGCTTGGTGTAAACGGTGCTGCTGCTGCCGCTGTGCTGCTTGCTGCTGCTGTTTGCTGCTGCCACTGGTTGCCGCTTTTGTAGCTGCTGCTTTGCTACTTGTTGCGGCTTGGTGCTGCTGCTGCTGTTGCTGACGGCACCGCTGCTGCTGCTGCTGCTTGCTGCTTGCTGCTTGCTGCTTGCTGCTTGCCTTCACTGTTACAAGTTCTTTACCCCTATTTCTAAACTAATGCATGCATAAGCGGGGGGTAAATTTACCCCCCAGAGTTGCCACAACCATAAGCCGGCTATTTCCTCAAGACACTCTACTCCTTATACCTTTTACCAGTGCTTATCCTACACTGCGGACGCCCCAGTGTATGCACAATCTTTGTGATGCCAGAAATATCCAGAAATGCTTACCCCTCTTTTCGACCCAAGGCATGCAAAAGCGGGGGGTAAATTTACCCCCCAGATTTGCCGATCACGCATCTTCGTGCCTGCCAACGAGTGCGCCCGTGTTGTTCCAATGTGCCCTTCCCAGTCGGCGATGTCACATTTACATTCTTCAGCGCAAAGTATGTACGTAGCAACCTTTCTCCCAAAATATGTAATCACTACATGCTTTGCCGACTATGTAACTAGTACATCCGGTGCGATTCGGCTAGCTTTCGACCTCCTCCCCTGGCCTCAAGTCATTTATCTCCCAGGTCTGTCATTGGTGGTGTCCGCCCTTTTCCGTTGGCCATGCAACATTTCTATTCATTTGTGTCCCAGGTTAGTCACTGCTGGTGTCCGCCCTGTTCCGCTGGCTTTTCTGCTGGCCATGTAGCATTTCTATTCATTTGTCTGCCACATCTGTCATTGCTGCTGACACCAGCAGTGACAGACCTGGGAGACAAATGAATAGAAATGCTACATGGCCAACGGAAAAGGGTGGGAGACAAATGAATAGAAATGCTTCATGGCCAATAGACAAGGACACACCAGTGACAGACCTGGGAGACGAAAGAATAGAAATGCCAGCGGAAAAGGGCGGGGAGACACATGAATAGAAATGCTGCATGGCCAACGGGCAAGGGCGGACACCAGCAGTGATAGAACTGGGAGATGAATAGACATGCTGCATGGCCAGCGGAAAAGGGCGGACACCACCAGTGACAGACCTGGGAGACAAACGAATAGAAATGTTGCATCGCCAGCGGAAAAGGGCGGACACCAGCAGTGACAGACCGGGGAGACAAATGAATAGAAATGCTACATGGCCAGCGGAAAAGGGCTGACACCACCAGTGACAGGCCTGGGAGACACATGAATAGAAATGCTGCATGGCCAACGGACAAGGGCGGACACCAGCAGTGACAGACTTGGGAGATGAATAGACATGCTGCATGGCCAGCGGAAAAGGGCGGACACCACCAGTCAGACCTGGGAGACAAACGAACAGAAATGTTGCATCGCCAGCGGAAAAGGGCGGACACCAGCAGTGACAGACCTGGGAGACAAATGAATAGAAATGCTACATGGCCAGCGGTTCCCGGGTCTGTGACTGGTGCTGCCGCCCTTTTCTGCTGGCCATGAAGCATTTCTATTCATTTGTCTCCCATGTGATTTCTTTCTTTTTGCTGCACTGGTGTTTCTGCCGTGTCCGCTGGAACAGGTTCACCTGTGAAAGGTTCTTGCTCCTTTGAAAGGGGTGCGTGATTGTCTCCGGGATTGCATTCCTGCCACACTGTGTGACTCTCTCAGCTTTGTTTTCCTTTTCGGGCAAGCGTTTGATGAATGACCGGATTGGATTTCGGCGGCGTGGCAGCGATCTCTCTGTTCAATTGGGACGGAGGGCATACGTCAGGCACCAAAAACCAATTTCATGTCACATCCTTCGGTCCTCATGCCTTTTTTTCTTGTCCTCACGTGGTCAGCTCCCCGCTGATTGAGCAGCATGACCAGCATCATGTTCGCACTTGAAAAATATTTCCCCAAAAGGTTTGCTGTTGGGGCTTGTCAATTCTTTCTTAAGATGTGTCCGCCCGCTCTGTACGCAATCCTTTGTCTCCCAGCTCTGGACGTCGCAAGCTCTAGTTTCGATTTGAAAAGCACAAACTGTTTGGGGTCTACGGGGGTGTAATTTGCCCCAGAGCGGAGATGGAGTGGCAGTGTATTGGACTACGGCCTCTCCCACAACACCTTGCCAGGCTGCACCTCTCTGCAAGCCGCCTTTATGCAATCCTTGACATGTGTCTCCCAGCTCTGAGCTTCTGTGTCCGCCTCGGCCTTGCAATCCTTCCATTTGTCTCCCAGCTCTGCGCTGCTCTGCCTTGCAATCCTTTACGTGTGTCTCCCAGCTCTGGACTGCGGTGTCCGCTTGTGCCTCGTGTCTCCTTTTGTCTCCCTGCTTGTCTCCCTTCTTTTTGGTCATTGTGTCCGCCTTGTCTCCCTTCTCTCTTTCTTTGTCTCCGGTCTTGTCTCATCTTGTCTCCCTTCTTGTTGGTCACTGTGTCCGCCTTGTCTCCTTTCAGTCTCCTTTTTGTCTCCTCTTCTTGTTGGTCACTGTGTCCATGTTGTCTCCAATCTGTCTCCTTTTGTCTCCCTTCTTGTTGGTCATGCGGCCTTGCAACTGTCTCCCTTTGTCTCCGGTCATGTCTCCCTTCTTGTTGGTCATTGTGTCCGCCTTGTCTCCCTTCTGTCTCTTTGTCTCCGGTCTTGTCTCCCTTCTTGCTGTGTTCCGCTTGTCTATCTGTTTCTTTTTGCTTGCCTTCTTGTCTGAGGCGGACGTACCCAAAGCTGGGAGACACATAGAGGCGGACACAGCAGCTCAGAGCTGGGTGACAAACGTAGGTGTCCGCCTTGTCTCCCTTCGGTCTCCCTTTGTCTCCGCTTTGCGGTGTTGCAGTCCTGTACATGTTTCCCAGCTCCGGACTGCTGTGTCCGCCTCGCACTTGTCTCCCAGGTCCGTCGCTGCTGGTGTCCGCCCTTTTCCGCTGGCCATGCAGCATTTCTATTCATTTGTTTTCCAGGTCTGTCGCTGCTGGTGTGCACCCTTTTCCAGGTTTGTCACTGCTGTTGTCCACCTTTTTCCGCTGGCTATGTAGCATTTCCATGCACTTGTCTCCCAGGTCTTTCTCTGCTGGTGTCCGCCTTTTTCCGCTGGCCATGTAGCATTTCTGATCATTTGGCTCCCAGGTTTGTCATTGGTGGTGTCCGCTTTTTTCTCCGTTGGCCATGTAGCATTTTTTTTTCATTTGTCTCCCCAGGTTTGTCGCTGCTACTGTCCGCCCTTTTCCGTTGGCCATGCAGCATGTCTTCATTTGTTTTCCAGGTCTGTCACTGCTGGTGTCCGCCCATTTCCGCTGGCGATGCGTTTCTATTCTTCACCCCCAAAACAGTTTACGGTTAGGGGTTCTCAATTATTTCTTGAGATGTGTCCGCCCTTGTCATTGCTGGTGTCCTCCCTTGTTCGCTGGCCATGCAGGTCTGGATGCTGGGCTGAGGTGATTTTGTTTTGTCTCCCTTTGTCTCCCCTTGTCCCCCCCCTTCTCCCATGGCGTGTCTTGGAGGCTGGGCTGAGATGGTCTCCCTTTGTCTCTCTTTGTCTTCCTTTGTCTCCCATGGCATGTCTGGATGCTGGGCTGAGATGAGTTTGCTTTGTCTCCCTTTGTCGCCCCTTGTCTCCCATGGCATGTCTGGATGCTGGGCTGAGATGATTTTGCTTTGTCTCCCTTGGAATGTGTGGATGCTGGGCTGAGATGATTTTTCTTTGTATCCCTTTGCCGCCCCTGGTCTCCGATGACGTGCCTGGATTAGGCTCAATTGACTTTACTTTGTGTGCCCTTGCCTCCCTTTGTCTCCCATGGCGTGTGTGGATGCTGGGCTGAGATGATTTTGCTCAGTCTTTCTTCGTTTCCATTTGTCTCTCTTTGTCTCCCCTTGTCCCCCTTGTCTCCCATGGCATGTCTGGATAATGGGCTGAGTTGAATTTGCTTTGTTTCCCCTTGTTTTCCATGGCGTGGCTGGATGCTGGGCTGAGATCACTTTGCTTTGTCCCTCCTTGTCTCCCATGGCATGTTTGGATGCTGGGCTGAGATGATCTCCATTTGTCTCTCTTTGTCTTCCCCTGTCTCCCATCGCATGTTTGGATGCTGGGCTGAGATGGTCTCCCTTTGTCTCTCTTTGTGTTCCCGTGTCTCCCATGACATGTCTGGATGCTGGGCTGACATGATTTTGTTTTGTCTCCCTTTGTCGCCCCTTGTCTCCCATGGCACGCTTGGATGCTGGGCTGAGATGATTTTGCTTTGCGTCCCTTGGGCTGAGGTGATTTTGCCGACCGCCGCTGCTGTTTGGGGTCGATGCTGGTGTAGTTTTCGGTTCACCACCCCGGGAACAAGGAGTTCATGATGTTCATGCCTCTGAACTTCAGTGACCACCATCACCGGATTAATGAACGCCCCCCCTTCAAGGCCAACAAGGTCATCAAGGTCTGAGAGCGGAGGAAAGATGGGGTTTGGGATGGTTAAGGAAGAGATGAAGACAAAATGGCGGCCAGAGCGTGGGCTTGATTGATAGGGGAGGGGCCTTGCTACTAGAGGGAGTTAGGGCCTTTGTGAGCTTGAACACTTTAAGCTTTTGATAGAGTCCTAATAAGAGAACGTGAAAAGCTTGCTAATGAACATTTTGGGGTTGACAAGGACAGAGGAGAAGAACAAACAGGATGAACATCTGCAAACACACGCAAAGCTGCGCACGTCCTTTCCTTGTGCAAAAAGGGCCTTCGGTAAGCGACATGATTTCACGCCTAGTTCTGCTCACAGAATGTGAGTGCTATCGTTACACTCCCCCTTCGTGGCTTGTTGCCGCGAATCGAAAGCTCAAGGCCCACTCAACAATTCGAAGTCGCTGTCCGATTCCATTGCCCTCACTTGACGGTCGCCAATGCGGTCATCCGCCGGCCAGTCGTAGTCGTAGGGCATCTCCGCTCCTTCACTTACTGATGGGGCCTGGTTCGCTTCCATCAGCATTCCACGGGCATTGATTGCCTCATGCTGCAAGCCTGGCGGTGGTGCAATGGTCGATGCCATCGCAGCCGGGTGTTGTTCACCACTTCCTCGTCGAGCGTAGCCTCAATAGGCCGATGCAGCACTTCCCAAGCTTCCATGTGCTTGCGCTCTCGTGGAGTCCGGCGTTGACCAGTCGGTGGTGGTGGTAGGCAATGTGGAAGACACCTTTCCGCTGCCACTTGACCCTGCTTCAGCTGTTGCCGTTGCAATATAGCACGGCGTGCCATTGTCCGTGCAGCCTTCCACCAAGGTCAACTGTAGTTGAGGAACTTCTACTTCTGGATGTTGTTCCAGTGTCATCGCCTGTCGCATGATGCCGTTCCTGTGATACATGCGGCCCCGAACCTGGACCCAATAGATGGGATCTGATCCAGGTGGTCTGTCCCAGTTCTTCTCCGACCCTGTCAGCGCCTGAAGCGCCAATCTCAGGTCTTCTGGGATTCCAGACCGTCTCTCCATGGGCGGCATAGGCGGAGGAAGTTTTGCGATTTGCCCCGCTGTCCGAGTCCCCGCACCAGGTTGCAGTGCTGTTGAAGCACTGGCCGTCGATCCAACCGGCGGTCTCGTGCCTGGAGTCTGTGGTCCATCTGTACTTGCCGATGACCTTGTCGACGTTGCAGTTCCCATCCAAGCACCGACGGGCTCCTGCATGCGCTGATTGCGCAACTGCACCGCTTCGGGCGTTCTCATATCCCGTGGGATGTGCAGATGTGGAGGCAACGTATGCTCTTGTCTCGCCCACTCTCTCACTGGACGTGTGCCCACATAGTAGCTCCGATCTTTTTTTGTTGGAGGCTCAATCCACGAGTCTTCCGTTGGTCTGCCGGGCTGCTGATGGTGACCCTGCGGCCTGTCAGCACTTGCTCGTCTCGTAGAGGATACGAACTGTGGATTGGAAGACACCTCTGGTACCTCATCTTGCAGTGGATCCTCACCGCAAAGTTCTCCACAACCTGCCAGCGGTCTGTGGTCCCTGTAGGTGGCACATGAAATGGTGGGTGCCACCATGGCTCGTGCGGTCTTGCACGTGGTGGGCCGTCCGCCTTCATCATCTTGACCATGGCTCGCGGGCGTGGGAGCCCTCCGGGCTACAGTTGGGATGATCGGGTTCCGTGGCGGGTTCATTTTGGGTCCTCGCCGCTTTTTCTGGTCATGTCCGATCTTTTCTTTTCTTTTGCATCTCCCACCATGGGTTCATTCCGTGCCCTCATGGTGGTCTCACCTGCCTTGGGAGCAGGTCCCCCCAGGGATGGTTCATTTTCCCTATTCCATTTTTTCTGAATCTTTCTCAGCCATGTTATTCCTGCCAACATGAGTGCCAAGGCTACTAGGTCTACTAGCTGCGACTCAGTGCCACTCACAAAAAGAACTGCCGCAAGAAGTGCTGCCAATGCGCCCCTCATGATCGTCCAATCATCTTCGTCTCGACGTTCTGGCTGCTGAGCTGCTATTGCCCTCACTCGACGTTCTGGGTGTCCACACACTTGGTTTGGATATTGCAAGCCTTGTATGCAAATCAAACTGGTGAAGTGGTCGGCGATTGGAATTCGAGCCGCCCTTTTGATATACATGCTGGCATGAGACAAGGGTGCGTGTTAAGTCCTCGACTGTTCTGTTGCGCATTGGAGTGGGCCATGGCAAGTTGGCGTTTCAAGCACAGCCATGCCGGTGTGGATCTCAACGATGGGTTAAGACCGTTGCTTGACTTACGCTTCGCGGATGATGTGTTATTATTTGCAAAGTCGTTTTCCGAAGCTGCAACATTGTTGGATTCGCTCGTACAATCGTTTGCTGATGTGGGCTTACGTTTGAATGCCAACAAAACATTGGTGCTGACTATGCAAGCCCAACCTCCATCCGTCATGCAAACCAATACTGGTATTGAGCTGCAAATTGTGGACCGTGATGCTTGTCACAGGTGGTTAGGATGCATGTTCACAGCAGGAAGATCCAAACAGCATTGTCAAGATGTACGGTTCCATTTGACTCAGGCTGCCAAAGCCTTTTTTGCAAACCGATGGGTTCTGCGTGACAAGAACGTGTCCCTTGGGGCACGCTTGCGTTTCTTCCAGTCTGTTGTCACTCCGGTCGCTTGCTTTGCCTCTGGATACAGGATGGTGCGGTCACAAGACTTGCAAGCAATGAATGTTGAATTTCGGAAATTGTTGCGGTCAATTGTTGGCCCTCCGCAAAACATTGTTGGGAAGCACCCTGGCACGAAGTCCTGCGTGAGTGGAATGAGAGAGCACGTCGCCCTGCAGACAGACATTGCGTTCTGGATTGGGGGTTCGTGGCACTTCGCCATTATTGGACGTTTGCCGGGTATGTGGCGCATCTACCTGAAGATCGTTGGGTCCGAAGACTTTTAGATTTGAAACCGTGTGGCCGGAAGAAACTGGGTCGTCCCTTTTTCACATGGGAAAGCAAATTGGAAGAATTTTGCCGCCATTATAATTTGGGCCCTTGGCAATCTGCAGCGTCTGACCTTGACTTCTGGCACGGTTTGATGGATGACTTCGTGGGATTCTGCCTCTGAGGCCCGGCCGCTGGTTGTAAATATGTTTTCCTTCCTTTCTCACCCCGCCTGCGCCCTGAATGGGCTGGCTTCGGACATGCAGGCGCAAAGTCAAAGTCAAAGTTGTGTGAGGTGATAGCATCTAGCCTTTTTCATGGCTATCTGATTCACGAACAGCTCAAATGCAGGTCCCATCAGCTGCTTAGTGAAGCCATCTGGAGGCAATTCCGCGCCTTTCACATGGTGCGTGTGCCAGCCACTCACTTCACACCCCACAGCTGCTCTCAGTCCTGCTGCGCGAAGACGAAGGTGCCGAGTTCTCCAGGCACCAACATCACCCTGGCATAGTGCCAGTGCGCTCTTGTTGTCGCCGTACAACGATCTCCTCACACCCTCCATGCCCAAGGCCTCAAGGAGTGTTGCCACCAGCTCCGCTTCAGCTGTTGAACCTGTGATGGTTGCCGTGCAGAACTCCACAGGATAGGACACCCAGCCACCATCGCAATTCATCAACGCCCTCAGTGCCACTGCATCGATCCCTCCGGTTGAGGTTGTCACTGCCTCGTCAGGTGTACCAAAGTTCCCACACCCAACGATTCTTGCCTTTCTTCTCCCGCATGGTGCCTTACGACCGCATAGTAGCTTGCCTGGGATAATCTCGATGTAGACGCCAGACGCCACCAGTGACCTTCACCTCCCCGGGTGTCTTCCTCACCAGCATGCCAGTGTTTTCCAGCACCATCACCTCGTTTTCCGGAGAAAACACGCAGTGTGTATGCAACAAGTGAATCGCTCTCGAGGCGGGTGGTGGTTCATCCCTTCACACTTGTCCATTTTGGCTCAAGTGTGAGGGGTATCTGTCTTTCCCGAGCATGTCGACCGCCCCTCATTTCCGTGGGCACTGGTGACTTGGCTCTTGGTCGTGTGGGTCTGTCCGTGCTCCTGACGAGCCTTTGCATCTGTTGCTGCGATCTGGCACCATCGGGCACCATCAAGACCAAGCTCCTACCACAAGGACGACGAGTTTCCCTTCTAGGTCATGGACCCAGACGCCGCGACAGTTCCTGGATTGACTAACCTGGACAGCATTGCGCATTGGGCTGGGTTGTCTGGAGCAAAGGACGATGTTCGGTCACCTCGCGGCAGTCTCTTTGACCTTTTGGGAGTCGACGGGAGTGAACCTCCTCGGATCTTGGCATTGTTCCCAGCAACAGATGTTTCTGCAGTGCTTGCTCGATGGCAGATTCCAGATCCGCACCCTGCAACGACTTCATCAGCGCCCACGGTAGCTCAGGCTGGTCAAGCTAGATTATTTGTCAGGACATGCAGGTTCGTTTGTGGTGTGGAGACCTCAGCGGCCAGTGCAAAAGCTGCACCTACTGCACCGCCCACACCGGCGCCTGCAGCTGGCAGAAGGATCAAAATGGCCCAAGTGATCAACCAGAGAGATGATCAAGAGATTGAACCGCTTGATGCACCTGCAATACAGAGGGCATACCGGGCCTACGCTGACAAAGTTGGTGGCTTCCCCCCGGAGGATGAGGAGCTGAGCGCTGACCAGCTTTCGACGCTGCGCAACCTGTTCAAGTCCGGAAGAACACCATACACCGACATGGCCATTTGGGGCCCCTATCAACACAGACTCCAGAAGAAAATGAAGATGAGAGGAATGCGCTTCGCTGCCAATGGCGAAATTCAGCCTGTGGAGATGTACGGCCCCACAGACTACGAAGCTTGGCGGGAATGCTATGCAGTGTTCAGGACTG
Organism: Durusdinium trenchii; assembly: GCA_963970005.1. Taxonomy (NCBI): domain Eukaryota; class Dinophyceae; order Suessiales; family Symbiodiniaceae; genus Durusdinium; species Durusdinium trenchii. The sequence goes on from CAXAMN010005670.1 coordinate 48,115, forward strand.
GTGCAATCATGTTAGAAGAGATCACGCCAGCTCGGTTAGATGCCTACGAGAAACTCATCCGTAGGTACTCAGAGAGGTATGGAAAGAGCTGTTGGCCCATCATCTACCAGGCTGACGTACGGGCACGCTTGGAACAGTTGGAGAGAATTCGCCGACGAGGACAAGAAGCAGCAGATAAGGCAGCAGCAGCAGCAAGCCTCCCATGCTCTTTCGATCCTAGGAAGCCATGGGAGTGGGTCTTCGACGAGATCATTCGCGACGTGAACTTTTGGAATCGTGAAGTCACTGAGCCATGCATGTTATACTTGATCGCGGAGGACGCACCGATTGAGAAAAGTGGCACGGCGTCCTCCAGCACGGCAGCGCCTCCACGACGCAACCAGGACGAGGCAGACCGTCCACCTAAGGGACAGAGAAGACCCGACATCAGAGAACACAAGCTGGGTGACGATGGATTGTTTTCTCACAACCGCAGGGGCGTTGAACTCTGTCGCCTCTTTCAGACAGGTGAGTGCATGGAGAAAGATGCCCGTGGAAACTGCAAGAGGAATCCACATCGACGCCATCAATGCGCCAAGTGTCTCTCAGATAGTCATGGAGCCAACAAGTGCAATGCCGACGCGCCCAAACCCCCTCGCCAGTTTCACAGGAAAGGCAAGGGCAAGGGCAACAAAGGTAAGTGAGATTCAGAGCAGGACAAATTGCATGAGAATTCGAAGCCGCCTTTGAAGACTGGGACGTTCAACCCTGGTCTGAACTACGGCAATACCAAAGCTAATGACACAAACTGCACCACCGCTGGGACCACCACTGGCGAGGCTGCGGAGAGCATGGAAGAGCGCAACGACAAACCTTGTATCTTGCATTTGTTTAGCGGACCGTGCAATCGTACGGACGGGTTTGCTGCTTTTGCTTTGAGGCGAGGCTACACCTGCAAGGAATTTGACATTGAAAATGGACAACAGTTCGATTTGACAAGCGACATTGTCTGGGCCAACGTCATGTCAGATATCCGGACTGGCAAATATGTCGGAATGCTAGCGGGGCCCCCATGCAACACCTACTCAAAGGCCAGGAGAAAAGATGGTCAAGGTCCTCGCCCTTTGAGAGGACCGCATGGAGCTGATCGTTATGGTTTGAGTGACCTTACATTGGCTGAACAGCAGCAAGTGAAGACAGGAACCTTGCTGGCGCAGAGAACTGCAGAAGCCACGTTGGAATTCAACACACTGGGACGACCGAGCATCGTTGAACAACCAAAGTGGGAGCAGTCCATGCTGATGAGGTGAGCATGTACAAGTTGGATGAGTTTGAAGCCTTGTTGAAACAGCCAGCAGTTGAATTCCAAGACATTGTACAATGCCAATATGGGGCGACTACAACAAAGCCCACTACGTTGATGCTCAACAACATTGTTGGCTGGAAGTGGAGACATGAATGCGAACACCCAAAGCAGATTTGGATCAAGCCTAGCACTGGCGAGAGGGTCAGGTCCTCACACCCACCGCTCAAAGGCAAGGAGTGGTTCATACTGGCGGAAGATTGGGATAAGTCGTTGTTGATGTCGCCACAGCAGATTAGAGCTCGCGACAAACAGCTCCCATATCTGACGAAGGCCGCGCAAGCCTACCCAGCCAACCTGAACAAGGAGTTTGCGGAAGTCATCATTGCGAGCTGGAACAAGGCCTCTGAAAGCCGCCAGGGACAGACCGCACCTGCAGAGATGATAAAGGTGGGGAGATGGTCCAATGTCCTCACTCGAAAGAGACGCAAACTGGACATTGAACAAACCGTGACACAACGGGTCAGCTTCACTGCACCTTCAAGAGGCACCAGGACGAGGCCACCGTCCAAAGAAGATGAAGACGTGAAGTGTTGGGGTGGCATGAGAAACCCCAAGAAGATTTCCCTTGAACTCCCAGGTCCACATGATTCTCAACAAGTTCCTGGACGATAGACCAGAAGTGGAGCAAAGCTGCTTGCAAGCCATCGGTTCGGATCGACCGGACGCTGGACCAGACAGTTGGCAGTTATCCGAACTACGGGACACACTCATGATGTCCCTAGACACTGGTCAACAGTTCGTACTCAAACCGGGACTCGATACAAAGTTGGACGCGGGACTGATTTGGACAATGGCAAGAGCTTTTGGTGACCCGGATGCAGACACGGTTTACACTTGGCTCACCGAGGGAGCGCCTGCAGGAATAGACAAACCTATCGAGGATCCGGGTGAGGTGTTCCCACCCTATGATCTGGATGGGACTGAACCGTTGACTGCATCGCTTCCGGAGCCAACTACACACAGAAATTATACTTCAGTGGACAACGATGAAGCTGCCGGGCCCGAGGTCAACAGATTGATTAGCACGGGATTCGTCCGTGCCTTTGACAGTCTGCCTGAATTCAGGACATGGCTTGGTGGCGATCCTCACTTGTCGAAGTTGGGCATGATCACAAAGGTCAGAGACGGCAAGGTCAAGAGAAGGCTGATTTTGGATTGCAAGGAATCCGGGGTCAACGGTAGAGCCAAGAAGTCACACAGGCTCATCCTACCCCGAGCGACAGACGTGGTTGAGGATGCGCTCAAACTGTTGGAAAATTGCAAGGACGAACCGGAGGCCACAATCGAATGGTTGATTTTAGACTTCACTGATTGGTTCTTCAACGTCCCACTGCACCCGACAGAGCGCAAACATTTCACCTTGTCCCATGGCGGGCGATATGTGGCATATGTCACGCAAGCCCAGGGATCAGTTAACGCTCCCCTGATCTGCGGACGAGTCGCCGCCTTGCTGGCCAGGATGACACAAGGCATTTTTGGCGTGCTTCGCTATCGGCTTCAGTTGTACGTCGATGATCCCATTATCACCGTTGCAGGCACGGCAACACAACGCAACAGAGCCATGGCAGCAACCATTGTCTTGTGGGCTGTATTGGGAGTCAGGCTGGCCTATAGAAAGGCTGCAAGAGGGAGCGCAGTCACCTGGATAGGAGCCGAGCTGTCGTTGCACGATCTTGAGACTAAAGATCCCAAAGTCCGGGTCAAAGCAAAGCCTGACATTGTACGAGAGGTTGCTGATATGACAGAGGAACATGCCCGCACCAACGTGACCTCCTACAAGTCAATGTTAACCTGCGTTGGGAAGCTCAACCACATCGCTGGACTAGTTGAAGTGGTCAGACCGTTCATGACGGACCTCTACGGCGTAATACATGCAAAGGGCCCATCACGGGCTCCACCGGGCTGCCTTTGGAACAAACAATGGCGGCCAGTCACCCTTTGGCTGCTGGCCTTCTTCGCCAACGAAGCGTACTCCATCCAACGGTTCCAACGCATATACCGCCTGCAAGCTTATCTGGGCCAGGGTCTTGATCTGCGCATCATCACTGATGCAAGCCCCTGGGGTATTGGCGGAGTACTGACGATCAATGGAGCCTGCGTGGCGTACTTTACCTCAGCCATGACCAAGGCCGATGAAAGCCTCTTGCATCTACAAATCGGCAGCCCAGATGGGCAACAGATCGCAGAAGCATTGGCCATGTTGGTAGCTCTACGACTGTGGAGACACTATTGGCGCCAATGCGGCATCAATCTTCAGATGAGGTCCGACAGTGTGACTGGCCTCACGCTGCTGATGAAGCTTCGCACCCGAGTGGGGTCACACGGACTGAACCTCATTGCCAGGGAAGTGGCACTCGAGTTTGGCAACTCGGCATACAAACCACGAATGTTTCAGCATATCCCTGGCATAGCAAACGACATCGCTGACTGTCTCAGCAGAATACACCAACCTGGCAAACACTATGAAGTGCCAGCGATTCTGCAACGCTGCCGTCAAGAACAGTGTCAGGAGCGGGATCGCAGTTACTACATGACCCTGGTTGCCGCACAGCAGAGGGCGACAATTGGGCACCCAGATCATGACACGGTTTCACAGACGGGCAATGACCCTTGAGTCGCACAAAACCGAGAGCATCTGAACGTGGTTCCGTTCTGCAAGTCACTAGGTTGGTGAACTGAGCGTGGGCAACCGCTCAATATCCGTTGTTGGTGGGCGAGGGCAACCGCCCATGGCACCAGTTGGAGCGAGGGCAACCGCTCGCATCCCCCCTTCCGGCCTGCTGCGGTATAACCTCATAAAATATATACCCACACACGTCTACGTCCCCTCGACACTCTCTCCGCCCATCTCAGGAGCAGGACAACCACTACAAGGTGGGGGCGCGGCGCCACGAGGCGATGCCTGCAGTTTGAATGGAACGCACGATTTCATAAACCTCTGAATTCTAGAGCTGTGTGCTGCGTTGGTTGAAATTGAGCAGCCGCATCCTGATTGGTTGGAGTCATACGTCGTACAACAGTGGCTCAAATGACGAAACGCAGAAGGCTCCCTCCCGGCTTACCAGTCATTTCTCTGACAGCCATACATAATCTGAGCACACCCAGCTCAGGAGAGATCGTCGTGACAGAGCCCACGAGTTCGGGAAGCCGGACGGACACGGGGTCAGTGACTCACACCAGGGCGATCAAGGAAGCAGAACAACCCTCTGCCTCCAAAGACCTTGGCTTGCTCCGCGGAGAGACACCCCGGTTTGTAACTACACACGGAGGGCAAGAGCACTTCCGTCGGATGCTCCTTGGACGGAGGAACAGCGAACCAAAGCTTTGGAGGACCTGCAGAGGGACTATGTAGCCGCCAGCGCAAAGGGGCCCAGCGCCTCCTTGCTGAAGACCTGGGAACGCATGCGCACAAGAATGCTTGGATCGACAGTGCCCGTGTTCCCACTCACACCAGACAAGATGACGAAGGTGGCAGCGGCCTTCAAGGCCCTGGGGTACCGCTCCTACGCCAACTACCTGGCGAAGGCTAAAGAAACTCACATATCTATGTATGGCACATGGGGACCTGAACTGAGTCTCGAGGCGAGACTAACCACGAGAAGCATGACTCGAGGCATAGGACCGGTCACGCAGCGGATGCCACTCGACATTGAGAAGATCATTGCGCTTCAGAAAACCGACCCACTGGGACCCAATCCCGTGGTCGAGGATGGGCCGTGCGGAGCCCACAATCTGGCGGTGATCGGTGTGTTCTTCATGCTGAGAGAAGCTGAGGCGTCCATGTTGTTGTACGGGAATGTCATGATTGACACTCATGGCCAGATGGTTACGCTGAAGCTACCAAGCAGCAAGACTGACCCAGCCGCTGCGGCTGTGGACCGCTCATGGGGATGTGTTTGTGCAACTCACCAGAAGGAGGGATGCCCCTACCATACTGCCATCAACCAGAAAGAGAACTTGCTCCGGATTCAGAGGCCACTTGAACCTTAACCATATGCCCTTCTTCCCAACACGTTCGGGGAACACGGTGGAGAAGGCCAGAGTAGTGGAGACCTTAGAATATATGCATGAACGAGCAGGTTTGGACATCGTGGACGAGGATGGGACCAATCTCCTCGGAGGACACAGCCTAAGATTGGCAGGCGCAAGACTGCTGACGGCGGCTGGTCTACATGTATATCAGGTCGAACTGATGGCAAGATGGAACAGCCCTATGCTCCTACACTACGCCAGGGCAGCGCCACTCACTAAGGTCACTCAGGAGTATGAGAACGCGATCCATCGCAACAGCATCACGGCCGCATTGGACCAACTGAGGCAGCAGATGCAAGATTTGCGAAATGACCAAGGCGAGAGACCTAGAAGGGACAATTCCGTGACCGACCGCATGACAGTCATCGAAAACCGACTTCAAGTTCTGGACGAATTCACTCGTCGTTTGGTTCAAAGTGAGTTAGAACAAGTTAAGCTTCAATTGCTTGACAAACCTGCCGAATTCATCAAGAACACCATCACTGGCACTTGGCATAAAGCCGCGGTAGATGGACTCGGACACCCTCCTTCCCGATGGAAGACAAGGTGTGGGTGGCCCTTTGGACTAAATGAATTTTGTAGGAACTCAAAGTTGCCTTCAAATTTAATTAAGAAGTGTGATAGATGCTTCTCTTTTGAACAGGATGCACAGGCACGCCAGAACGACATCGATGAAAGTGACTCGTGCTGAAAACATCCGCAGCTTCACACCACACAGCCAGGAGCGACCATAGCAGACAGAGGTGAGAGCCTGTCTTCTGCCAGGTCATCGCGGAGCGGATTACCTCCGTGGACCAGGCTCTCGGTCGAATCCAGGCAGGGCCACGGAGAGATACGACCTCCGTGCATGCCTGTGCATTTACTGGCATTGGTGATAAAAAT